>SRHC01002934.1:0-89149 GCA_004794325.1 Pomacea maculata | reverse complement strand
AAAAAAAAAAAAAAAAGAAAGAAAGAAAGAAAAAAAAAAGCTGTGGACTGTTTATCTGACTCAGCGATTCTGAGTAAGCTTGGTATTTCCGTATCCCTCCCACTCCATCCTTCAAGGGCTGACTATCAGATATGACATCGTTGAATATCTCGGCAAATATACGGCAATCAGTCGCATCTAGGGGCACGACTCCCACGCTGCATCCTCCAGGCCGCTGTGTCGCCTCCATCTTGAATGTGAGAATGGTTTAGTAGGGGCTAGTCATTTCCTCATTCCACAAACTGAGGCACAAGGTGTGTGTGTGTGTGAATCTGTGTACGAATGTGTCTGCATGCATGAATATGTTTGTGTATGTCTTCATGCGTGCGAGCACGCGCGCGCGTGTGTGGTCTTGAGTGTTTGGTGTGTTAATGTGTGTGCATGTGTGTTTGTACGTGCGAATGTCATGTTTGATTGTTTGTGCTTGAGTGTGTGGGTGTGGATGTGTATAGGGAGTGAAAAAAGAAAGAGAAAGAAAGAAAGAAAGAAAGAACTGTTTCACAGATTTAAATTCTCAACACAATTTTTTTCAGGTTGTATTCGTTACCCCTTGCTATTCTCACTTACAAACAAAACAATTTTTATTTTTATTTGTCTCTCCATTTCAGCGTTATTTCCGCGAAACGTTTATTTTTCTTCTCGTTTACTAATTCATGACAATGTTTTCAAAAGCAAGGAGATTACTATCCACCCGTGAAACAGGATTCCAGTGTATAGTTGTCAGATGTCGATGACGCCTGTTGCTTTGGGTGATGATGGAGAACAACTAAGATAATGGAGGACAACTGCTGTGACGTGGATGATAATGATGATGATACGAGCTTACAAGGAGCATGGACATCTTAGGGACCTATGCCGCTATCAGGTCTTGATCTGATGATAGAAGAGGAGAGAGAGAGAGCGAGAGAGAGAAACGTAAATAACGAAGGAAAGAAAGAATGAAGAAAAAAAAAAGAATGACAGGCAAACAGAAATGCCGACACATGATCAGGAATACAAAGGATACGGAATGCCTTCCTAAGGGTTTGAGGAACGACAGAGAGATAAATTAAAAAAAGAAAGAACAGAAAGAAGGGGAGACAGACAGAACAAGAAGAAAAATAGAAAGACAGAATACATTTACTCTTGGCAGGCAATTGGTAAGTCATTAGCTCCTGGTCCTTGCCCTGCATTTCTGTACAGGGCACCTGAAAATCGTCTCTGGAATAGGCGCAGGCGATCTATTAAGACAGCTGAAACAGATAAACGGACTTTCATATCGTTTACAGGTATCGCCACCCGGTGAGGTCCCCATCCTTACATGTAAACCGAGTCTCGCATTTCTAAACAAATCCGCGTTTAACAGCCCACCACCCCAAAAGGCACTAAACGGAGCTCCACAAATTTTTAAACAGTCTAAGCCCACTGAAGGAAGACAGAAAGATGAACTGAATAATGAGCACTGCTTGGCGTAGTAACACTACAGATTATTAACTCAGTCTGGAAGTTATATCAGGAACAAATTTCAATGTATGTAAATAAACAGAATTAATTCTGCATTTAAGTAGTGGCTAGTTCTTCAGTGGAAAATTTCAAACTACGTCCAAATTACGTTGGCAACTACTCTTAGGACATATTGTTATTGAGATTTTAGTTTTTCATGACTGAGTTTCAACTGAAATAAACAATCCTTCAAAACACAATCTCGCTATCAAGATGTGATGAGCTTTCGTCGCCTGGTAATAATGTTAACGGTATTCTAACATCCGGAAGCTCTTCATCAAAAATGCTCTTAGCGGCTTGATACGAGGCATGTAAACAAAATGTCAGACTGTAATGAATATGATTGTTTGCATTGTCAAGATTGAACTACATTGTAATCAAGAAAAATTTAGTTTCAGCTCAGATGCCCCCCAACAGAGTCGGAAAAGTTGAGTTTTACGGACAGCTGGACATTTCCTCTGTTACCATGGCATCCACTGCATTGTGCTCACGACCTTCATGCTTCTCGGTCACTGACTGAATCATCCTTATCGTCATAGTATCCACTGTCGCCAAAGACGAGATGAGGAGGAGGAGGAGGACGACGATAGGGATGAGAATGAGGATCTTTCAAAGTCTTAAATAATGGTGTCAGCTGTTCTCAAGCTAATTTATTTATTTACCTCTGCAACATGAAAACACACAAAGTTATGGCATCACACAACAGAACCTTACATCTCAAGAAAGCCAACGGAACCAAACAGCAAATGCTGAAAACTGATTCTGCAGGAGATTCCAATAAGCAATCAGTTGATAATACTTGTCTGTCTTTCTTCGGTCTCGGAACATGTGCGATGTTAAACTAGTGAACCACACAGCCCACAGACTTTGTCTTGCAAACCATCCAGTGACTGGAGACATTGAGACAACATGTCTTCGCCGCTGATACACAACTTGGGCTCAGCAATACTTGTTTTCCAATTACCCGGAGTAGGGTGGGGTAATATGTCAAACAACCACTTTTCACCGAAAAATAAACCTACTGTAAATTACCCTTCCTATTTGTACTCAGGTGATAGTGTAAAAGGGAGTAAATGTATGTGATTGATGTATGTGTAGGTTATCTCTCAGGATAGACGTATACCGTTGTTAAAAGTGTTTACTTCTGTCCCCACATAAGTTTTCACTCAGTGTCAGGGGCAATGTCACAGTTTGTCAAGATATGTTCCTTCCCTCTGCCGACATGTTCACAAGAAATAAAGATAAAAAATAAATAAAATACTCCGTTACATCACTCATAACGAGGTGCCGGCACCCAGTACACTCTTATCTCATCCTGTCGTCATGATACGGTTGTTTCTGGTGCCAGCAGCTTGTCCCGACGTACCACTCACTCTTAACACTCCTGGGAATGTTAACACTCTTGTTGCTGATAATTTGTAAACATCTTTTCTTCTGTTACTGATTTTTAACAGTTCTGCTTCTTTTAATGTAGTTTTTTTTTTTATTTCTCTTGCTGTTGATGATTTCTAAAACATCTGCTGCAGTTCATTTTTATCACTGTTCCTTTCATCAAATCCAAATTTGTTTCTGCAGCTGAAACTATGAGCTTGGCAAATGCACATAAACTTTACCTACAAGGATAAGTGGAAAGATTTGTAATATTTTGACTAATACATAACAAGGTCCGATGACATTCGTCACCAAGTCAGTAGACGTCCATTTTGTTTCCGTACTTCCGTTTCTTCCTCCTTTCATCATCCTCCACCTGTCATAGGGCAAGATCGTCACAAGGGTGCAGGACTTTCCTTTGACAAAAGGACAAGAGGATCCAAATGGTCTCCTACTCAACTGTTACTTATACGCCTACTTCTTTTGCATTTCCTGTTTTATCATCATTAAACTGAAAAACCGGTAACCTCTATTATTCGTTAAAAATTGCTTTCTACTATCTTTCCTTTAACACCAACTGTAAACCATAAAGGTTTATCGTAGTGTAAGACTACTACTTATTGCCACTATCTACCTAATACCACTACCTACTTTATACACTTTCCCTCACTGACAGACTTGATATTCTGGTATTACTTTGTAAAACGCTATACTCGAGTATTGTTGCTGTCTCCTGTTCCTTTTTATTTCTACTAATTTTTCCTTCTTAATTATCACCACAACTACTTCCACTACTACTTCTTCATCTATAAGCTTCCCCTGCTACTTCTGTTATATTTTTTTATTTTTTACTACGACTACTTCAGCTTCTTATACATTTTTTATTGAACTACTATTATTGCTTCTTCTTCGACAGCGATGAAGACGCCAGCTACTGCTGCCGCGTCTCGTGTTCCCGCGAGTTTTGATGACAAGGAGAGGAGGAGGGTGTGAAGCACGTGACGTGGGCGGGTGGGAGGGGTAGCCCAAACAACCCTGTCGAGCTTCACGCGCGTTATGTCAGCAATGCAGACAGATTCTATCGCCACCCCGCCGGTCTACGGTTGCCTTGAGATCTGTGGGAACTTACGAGCCACAACAATCCAAAGACCGCAGCTATTACGGCTTTTTTTTTCTCTTTCTTTCTTTCTTCAGCTGCTTTTCTTTCCTCCTTTTTTTCTTTCTTTCCTTCCTTAATTTGCTAATTTTTGTACCTTCTTTCTTTGTCTGGTTTCCCATTTTCTCTCTCTCTTTCTACTTAAACCCATTATGTCCATTCATTTGTTGCTTCTTTTCTTTGTTCTTCACTCCATCCTTCTTTTCTTTCTTCCCTTAGCCTCTCTATAAACATTTAGTATCTCTCATTCCCAGGTCATCAAAATAGGCACTTGAAGTAAAGATATTTCGGTGGTAAATGGGAAACGGAAGTAATTCCAAGCCGGAGGGGATGTCAGAGGTCAGTTGATAACCTGCGTCCACGTCTGTGGCTGCGTCTGTTCTGCTTCAGGAGTATCACTCCGCGAGGATCCTATGGAGGAGCAGCCAGGTACCTACCGAGCTTGCCTCTACCTTTGAACACATTTCCTTGTCCACCCTTCCACAGCATTACTAAATTGAATGATGTACACTAGCTTCAGACTGCTTGTATTTCTACCCCAATCTGAAAACATATCCAACTTTCTTGGAACAGTTATGAAAGAGCCACCCGTCGTTGCCAAAGCGTGTGGTGAGCAGGCTCTAGTTTACCTCGGGACTTTTTTTTTTAAGCCACATCCTCAGAAAGTGTTGAAGCATATGCGCGATGTGTGTCTCTTTTTTGTCTTTATTTGTCGTGAAAGTTTGCAACATTTACATATGCCTACATAAACATTTTCCAGGCACTAAAAGAAATGAGACACGTGCATACATCATACCTCCGAAGAAATATTCCTCCACAGCCGGCAAAGAACAAAAACAGTTTAGCTTGGTCCTGAAATAGAACGAAGAAAAGAAAAGCCCAGTTCTGTTGTTGTATCTTGGTCACGACCCCTACTACATTACCGCATTTATGGAACTGTACATGTTGCCAGGACCCAGTGCAAAAAAAAAATAAAAATAAAATAAAAATAAAAAAAAGACAAAGGGGGAGTGGAACTCAAAAGCACGCTCACATACTTTCCCGCAACTTTTTGAGTGATTTATTCGTGTGAGAACTTGCATAACAGATGACATATAAAGATGCCAAGGGCTGGAGCAATCCTGATTACAATTAATAAATAAATATTCGGTTGGAGAATCGAAAGCAGCTGTTTTTTGTTGGTTTTTTTTTCTATTTGAAAGTTGATCAACCTTTTCTTGGTGGGAGGAAATTGGGCAAGTTTTAGTTGAGAGATCCGTTGTCTGTTTTTGCAACAATAGAAAACATCCTGCTGTCAATTTGAGGATGGCGTGCATAACGCACTTCCACCTGTGTAAACACGTGATCTGCACGCTCTGGGGCATTTGCTCTCCACCAACATAGGCAGAGAGCAACTATTAATCTCACTTGATGCCCACCTAGCATACGTCACTTCCGATATCTAGAGTCTACTAGGTCGATCTAGAACTGATTCTGCTCTGACCGATGACGTGTTGCCAAAATTAGAAATTCAGATCCAAGACCACCGTGTACAGGTGGACTTCTGTCTGCCGAGACCAACGCTTAGCCTCTTGCGAAGTGATCCGCTGTTAGTCTCGGCGAGCCATAACAAAGAATGTGAATAAACCGGAAGCTATGTCGTCTAATGCCTCGTTTTAGCAGTTAACTGGAAAAAAATCGTCTGCCAGCAGTCCAGGGATATTAGTTCGTGCTGATTCGAGGTCTGCCAGACGAGCCGACGCCATTTTGCATCGCCGAGTGCAATAAGCTGCAAGTAACGAAGCAAAGAGAACGATCACTCCTCTACAGTAATAAGTCCAGAAGATACAGCTGCTTATCACAACCTTGAGTGTGAGTGTCGGTCCGTGTGAGCAATGAAACGAAAGATTATGTTTTAGTGTGTGTGCGCGCGCGTGCATGCATAAGCTTGTTCCTTAGTTCTGCAAGGATTTTGCAGCATTGTGTATCATGATGCTACATTAGAATGGAACACAAATGTACATCATACATACACGCACTATAGAACAGTCACAATTATGTGTACCTTCACAATTATGAGTACCTTCTCACCAACTAGTCAGGATCCTGCATGATGACGAACTGATTATTGTGCTTGTGAAATGCATGTTCTCTTCACGGCAGTCGTCACGGTTTATGTGTGATGATTGTCAAGGTTGTGGGAATCATGCTGCAGGCATTGGAGGAGGGGGTGGGTTATGCTCTTGGGCGGTAGATCTTTCTAGACAGATTGTGCTGGCGGGATTATGTCGGTCACCACGGTAAAGCCGGTAGTAAGTTTTTGTATTTGACGTGTTAACAGTAAACTCCACAAGGGCAGATTATTTTCCTCTTCATTCCACCCACCGAAGGACTTGAGCCTACAGACTTACCGCCTGAGCCCTAAAAGCTTGTCTGCCTTGTGCTCCCGTGCAGGCTTGCTGGATCCCGATGCCATATCTCTTGATTAGACGAGCGCACCAGACAGCGGATGCTTGAGGTGATGTACAGACGGCTGAGACTCGGAAGCCGTAGAAGCTGCCAGGACCATAATTTGCGGCAAATATGTCCAGACATAAGCTGGTGAAGAGCGCCTCACAGCAGAAGCCCCATAAAGGAGGAAAGGAAAATGAAGAAAAAGTACAAGTGGGGTGGAGAGGCGGTGCTGTGAGCTTTGTAAACTAAAGGAGGTAATGCGATGCTAGGAAACTATGGGGGTCGCTATTGTGGCAGAGCTTCTCTTCCCCACCCCTTTTAATGTGGTTGAGGGGACTGGAAAGGCAGAGTAAAATATTCAGGAAATGTTTTGTTAACCTAAGTTAAGGCACAGCATTCGAATTCTTTACACGAAACAACTGGAATCATGACAAGTGCAAAAGGGGAGGACGTACTCTTTGTTACGGAGGCAATGCACTTCACATACTTTGCCTGAAATGCGGTAATTTAGTAGGCTTTCTCTTTGAAGGAGTTAAAAGCAAGCTGTTGTAAACACTATTATTAGTTTATTATTATTACCAGTTTATATCGCGAAAACTCAATGCGCTTTCCAAAAAACCACAAAAAACCTTCAAACAAAATTGACACAAAAACCACATTCAAAGAAAGACAAAACTTATTAACAAAAAATTAAACATTGTAACAAACAAAAACAGAACGTAGAACAAGAAAATGCTGTATACAAGCATGAACACAACATCTAAAGGATAACAGAAAGAAGGTCCCGGTGTGTCTACCCATGTCCAGCTACTCCAGATGCCCAATGCATTCTCAATCAGAGAGGGTATAACATCTATGTCTCAATGTCCACACGGCTACAAAGACAGGACGACAGGTAGACATGTCTACCCATGTCCGGCGTGCAAGAGGCGTCGCCTCAACACAAAGGCCGGGCACAACAGTCACAAGACATCAGAAAGTTTCAGTCCATGTTACTGATACACTCTGATCCAGAATCTAAAATGTAGCGGTTGGAAAACGAGAAATTCTCAAACTTGCATTCATCAACTGTAAAGATCGCGAGTCGACAAATGGCGCGAAGAAACCGTTTCGAAGAGGCTGGCTTTCCACGGGACAGCAGAAGGCCGTAGTTGGAACCAAGAATACCGCAGACAAGCAAATCATTGAACAGAAAGACGAAGAAGCATGTGTCAAATAATAAGGACGAAACTCACAACAGGTCATCGGAGACAACAACAAAAATATAGAGAGCTTGACCTCTCAGGTCGGGTAAGCGAAGGGACATCACTCTACGCCAATGTCGCTTAAGTTAAAAAGAAATAATCACTGTTAGCTTTTTTTAAAAAAAAAAAAACTTTACTGCCTTGGAATGTCCAGCTCCCGGCATGACCGTATGTCTGCTACATGCGCTGATTTTATTTAATATGTTTGCCTGCCGAGTCCAAGAAGTATTGCGTGAGACATCATCTGGGTCGTCGACGTGTCCAGCAGCTAACGAAATTGTCGCCCTTGTGGTCCACGATGCCCGTTGTCACTGCTCTTCCCTTCCAGTCCCTTTACAACTATCAGGAATTTATTTTGATTGTTGAAGAGAGATTTAAGAGAATGACAAAATTTAATCAAAACCTGGATAAATGTAATGTAATATTTAAAAATACACGTGCGAAATTTTAATGAGAGGAACGTCGTTGAAAACTAAATTATTTTATTCATTCGTTCAGGGGGAGGGGTAGTGGAAGAATTAAGAAGTGCAAACATGTCACTAATTTTTTTCTCCGAGTGTTAACCTCCATACGTTTCTCCCAACCTTCATTTTTGCTATCTCACCCGAGAACCCCTCGCACCAGCAGCATCTGAGCCGTCTGGAGAAGCGACGTAGTCTTACGTAGGAGTCTGTCGACGTGTCAAGTCTGCTCGCCTCCCGCAAAAAAATCGACGTACGCCCTAGGCAACAGCTGACCCCCTCACCCCTAGATCGTAAAAAATATGTTTTTGATCCCCCCACCCCTGTTTTCTACCTTCCACCCTCATTCTTCACGATAGTCTTCATTCGCTTCTTGTCACCAGAAATTCTTGCTCAACCAACCCCAAAACCTCGCCCCCCTTCCCTTTCTTTACCCGCGGACGACCCTCCCAGCCTACTTGAAAACATATCTGCTTGTGTGTTACGTGGAAATCTGTCTTCTGCGCTCTCATGGGTAGCAGCAACGCTTCATCGTTCCCGATCGCTGGGACGAAAGACTTTTTTAAGGTCTTGACCGCAGACTTCCTCCTCCTCCGCTTGGGGAGGAACTGTTTGGTCACGTGACCCAGCAAGTTCTAAAGCTGGCCAATGATTGAATGCTAGCTTCAAATACACTTTCTCTTTCACCACACACACACCCGTCAACCAGACATACTCCACCAGATCAGGTGTTCCGAAATATCCCCGGCTCCTCGTTTCCACCAGACAGCCTTTGGCCCCACAACACTCTCCAGCTCAGCGACCTCGTCCTCGAGGCCAGCCCACGATGAACACCCAGCAGTGACAGGTCGCACTGAGCAACCTATAAGTTGATTGACCTACACTGAACAATTGTTCAACAACCGCGAACAACCTCTGTGAACCCCCTACAGTATACAACCGTCGCTGACGTCACTCCGTCGTCTTTGTTCTCTTTCGTTTGGTCGGGTTGTTTCCCCCTGCACTCTCTTTCTTTCATTTCATTGTGTTTATGTTTATGACCGGTCCACATCTTTGAGGGCTTCGCATAGCAGTCAAGAATATATTTTCTTTAGTTTGCGTTCGTTTCTTTTTTTTTTTTCTTTTCTTTGATTTTCAACAGCCTTAAATTTTAGGCATTTTTCCAGCCTTTACTGTTGAAAATAATAATATATTGTTTTTAATTGAATTTTTCATATCCTTCTACATTCTTTACTTTCTGTTTTTAATGGTTTACAATTTTAGTCAAGGTAGAAATTCAACTAGTTGCACATAAAATAATGGTGTATTTTTAGAAGCGCTCGGTCTATCCCTCCATTTCTTACTATGGCTATCATTTTCCCATCTGTCCATCTTTTTGCCAGACGCGACTGAAGGTTTTTTTTTCTTTCCTTTGGTGTTCCGTGCAGGACTGCAACATCCCCTCCTCCCCTCCCAACTTTAAAGTTGTTTACTTTCGAAGTACCGCTACTCAAATACTTTTTACAGACACCAGAAGTTACAGCCCCATGGAAAGTCATTCTTATTGTACGAATAAACGGAAAATCGGGAGGACGAGATCTCTTAAACACCAACTCCAGTTTCATGGTTCTGAGCGAGCGCCTCTGGAAACGTGAGCGCCTCTGACATATTTTTGTGTATGTATGTGATTAAACGAGGTCAAGAATTTCTTCGCAACTGAAGCAGAACTAGGTCACCATATGTTAACACACTTCATGCTAGTGGAGTTGTTTTTCTTTTTTCCTTCCCTCCTCAAATTCTCTGACTTCTGGGTGTAAATCGTTACGACTAAGCTAGCGTCCTACTGCTAAATTGGAGGCTTTGTCCTTTGTGTTGCCTTGAGAGACTCCGTATGTCTGGGATCGGGAGGTTAAAACTATTTGAGTGTAATGTTGCATAACACCTCCATGAAGTGCTCTCAGAGAACCACGTGGCAACAGCTATACATCATCATCCATCCATCATCCATCCTCCATCATCAATCAATCAATCCATCATAACCATCATCATCATCATCATCATCATCAGGACTCTTCTTCGCTTGAAGTGATTTCTAGCAATGGACTTACATAAATACCACCTTCTGAGTTCCCGCATAAACTGTCTGAAGTTAGTAAAATGTCGTTTTAATGGTCTGAAATCACATGCATCGCGTGACTTAAAGATTTTTTTTTTTTGTGGACGCACAAATCTTCGAGAATATAAGAAGCCTGTGATGGCGCGAGAGAAAACGAAATAATAACAATAATGTGGTTTATGTAGCGCATGATAAAGCTCATGTAGAAGCAAGCTCTCAGCACTTAAGGAACACAGTCTTTATGAGTCTGTGGGAAAGAGCCACGGACAGCATACGAAGGACGGAAGGAGAAACAACCGTGCAGACAAGTAATAAAAGACAAACAATGGAGACGCAACGAGGAATCGGGTGACAAAGAAGATGGAGAGTGTCATTTTCAAGAGACTGGCTTGCCAAACTTTCATTCTCCCTCACACACAGAGGGGTGGAGGAGGGAAAACAGAATGAACTCAAATATGCTGACACACCATCTCTTGTGGTGATATGTAACACTCCTCGACACGCCACGTATTAGGATGAACAGAGTTTCCCGCCCAACCTGCTCTACAAGAGTCACGTGGAAAACAAGCAATGGGGAAAAGCCGACTGAACCGTCACGTGGTAGGTCAGGAAGAAGTCACCATCACCGTTGGTAATGGTGAGTCTTGGTGACTACCGCTGGACTTGTCCGTTATCCTGTAATATTGGCATCAGATTTCAACAAAGACCGTGAAGGAGTTAGCGAGGGTCCTGGGAGGTTATACCCATTTAGAAATGTTGCAAAAGCCATTACACTGTGTTAAGTCCTGCCAGATGGTGCAGAAAGATCCATTTTTTAGGTAGACGCACAAAAAGTACGCTAGGTTCCATGAAAAAAAACCCACCCCACTTCGCCACCATCCCTACCACCAAAACACAAAGGGGAAAAAATCATTATATTTTTTTAACCGTTATCTGTACGCAAGATCATGAAACACAATCTTTTGAACTTGCAACGGTAAATTATTTCTGTGTGCAATACTTCTTTTCACTCCTTTCCCTCAAGTCGTTTATTGTGCCTCTTTATAAGACTCGCTCTGTACGAAGCCCAGTTCTTCTTCACCTTTTTGACAAGCAAGGCTAGGCTCCATATCTTCTTTATGTACGGCTTTGAAAAAGAAAGTGGTGGAGAAAACGCCCTTGGAAAGATAAACACTGCTCATAAACGTGTTTCTGAGAGCAATGCGCTTGTGTGTGTGTGGAGAAAGAGGGGCGTACGGACTCACTGACGATTCTATTGCAGGTTAAGACGACAGGGCACATGAAAAAAAATTTGGCTTTGGTTCGGCAAGATTCGAGTTCGGGATGTATATATCCTCGGAGTCCTTCCGTTACGGTTCTCACATCCCGCACCAACCAACCTGAAACTTTTGGTTCATGTCGAGCCTTTGGTTCTTCCCTCAATTCCAGTCCACGCGTCTCCACTCCGCCCCATGCCTGTGGGAAGGAAAGGAGATTTGGGGATGGGGGTGAGGCGGCTAAGCTTAGACATCGGAGCCAAACATGAACACCAAGAAGTCTGCAACACTTGAGCCCTCCCGGAATAAGCTTCATAAGAGTGAGGTGACTATTTGAACAGACAGGGAGGAACGGGCTCTCCGAAAACCAAACGCCTCGGCAAGTTGCTTCCTTTGTGTTGGAACAGCACTGCCAGCAGAAATTGAGAGCTCCTGTGCGGGTCGCCCTGCCCGTGTATTGTAGTAGCATGATGTACAAGCACCGCATAACAAGATACAATATTTTCAATCCTGCAGACAGAAATCGCTGCATGGTGTAGCAACACTGCTGAAGTGTTAGCACACTTTTGGCATGAAATAGCAATTTGAAACAAATTGTGTCTCTATAAACCAATATTAACATACAGAAAGTAGCTGACAAAGTCTCTTTAAGCTACTTCAGAAACTTAGCGCAGTGTAGCTACTTGACAAACCTTCGCATCCTAAAATTTATAGTTTCATGTTAGGTGAAACATTCGAAAAAAAAATCTTTAAGCTATTTTAAAAACAAAATTTATCTTTCATAGATAACTGATGAAAACTTAGCACGCTGTAGAATCTTTACTAAGATTTATTTAGAGGACTGCCAATTAAATACCTTGGCAGTCATAAATTAGTGATTAGGCCTCTGGGCCTTTTTATACAAAAAGATACCCAGATACTGCACTTTACAAGGAAACTCTGCAGATTTCATATCAACTTTGGAGTACAGGAGGCCATTTACAGGTTCTTCATTGAAAGTACAACATTGCAACATGGCATGGTCACTTGCCAAGGATAATGCAAGGCTAGCCAGTCATTAACAGGCAAGCAAGATAATTTGCTTGAAACAATTACCACTCTGACCTGTGGTCTATAAGCAGTTGGAAAGAAGGCCACTCACATTACTTAAGACCTTAAAGTCATCTCCAGCCCAACTTTCAGCTACCAACTTCTGGCAGGCAATAGAGTCACTTGTACATAGAAATACATACAAGATGTCCTTCATAGCAGCTGCCATCACCATCCTTAAAACAGATTCCTAGGATTATTTTGTTTAGGGTGTGTGCGTTGGGGAGTAGAATGTGTTTTTTTTATGTTTAGATCGACTCAATCAACTTTCAACACCTCTACACAAACCTTAGCATGCTTGCATTATCTTGACAGGTAAAACGGGGTTTTTTTGGTTTTGTTTTGTTTATTGATCAACTTTGTAAAACAGGTAAAATGTGAGTGAAGAAGAAAGAAAATTATATATCCTTGGTACTTTTTTACCCTGCAGTCACTCTCACACTAGCATTAACCTCCTCCCAATATTCTATCTACAAAAACAGTTGTTGTTACGGTGATAGAATGAATCTAAGAAAGTGTATGTTTCAGACTTCAGGCAGCAGCAAAGGCAATGTGAGAGAAAATGACAAAACCACGACACAAAATGAAGTAACTTTTAATTTAGTTTTCATCACTTTTTTAAAATATCATCCAGAAAATGAAGAGTTTTTTCCCACTAAGCACTTGCATACAACTCCGATATCTGAAATAATGGATTATCGTTACCTCAGTTGTTTAAATCATACATAAAGATGATTAGCAGGTGGTGGGGAATTCCTTGTACATTCAGGTCCATGCTGACACAGCAGAATTTATACAGGATGTGCCAGCCAAGTGAAAATGGATTCTTCGTGTGAACTTGTCTCATCATTTGGGAACACTTTGTGATGGTGATTTCATTAATTTTCACATTGCTCCTAGGGCAAAGTTTGGCAAGTTCAAAGTGCGCAAAAGAAAACTTCCGTTTTCTTCTTTTCACATTGCAATTTTTGATGCTGGCATCAATTTCTTACAGGGGTCCATCTCCCTTCACCATTTCTCATCAGCAATTATGCTTTACTTATAAAATGTTCAGGAATCCTTAAGCCTGCACATTTAACAAAAACAATGTAAGCTCAAATGACAGTTTTCATTGTACTTTCAAGGCTAGAAATGAATGGCAAAAAATGTCACAGAGCCATGACTGGAATATCATGAATCAGTGCAGGAGATAAATCTGTAAGTCTACTTCATCGTTGCTAGAGTAGCAAGAGCTGTGCTGAGTCTGTCAATTTCTATTGACAGCTGGTTCATCTGCAAAACCAAAGGAACACAAAAGTTGGACATCTAGTGAAAATACAAGAAGAAAATGTCTTTCAAGCTTCCTTTCCCTTTTTTTTAAATAAAATTGTAGCAGTGCTTATCAATCTTCAATCTTTATGGGACAAAATATAGAATTATACAAAAGTGGATGACAGCAAAACAAGAAAATAAAAAAAAGAGCATAAACATTTAAATGATAACTTTGTGCATAGTGTAACCTCACTTGATTCACCTGCAATGATATGCACCCAACATATATCATTCTTGTGCGACATTGTGCTTGCAGGAAGAAATGGCAGACAAACACATACAAATGCTCTCTCTCTCTCACGAAAAAAAAAAAGGTAGTGTGAGATATAAATGAAATATAGAGCAATGAGCATATAACTGGGGATACCTTTTCTGAGTTTTGTGTCCTCACTTCCTCTGGAACTTTGGTCTGATAGTCTGTAACAGTTGAAGCATCCTGCAGCTTTTTCAGCTGTTTACCCAGTGTATCTTTTTTACCT
This sequence comes from Pomacea maculata, assembly GCA_004794325.1. Taxonomy (NCBI): domain Eukaryota; kingdom Metazoa; phylum Mollusca; class Gastropoda; order Architaenioglossa; family Ampullariidae; genus Pomacea; species Pomacea maculata. Next base: position 74,733 of record SRHC01002934.1, on the reverse strand, counting down.
TCCAACTTTGTCACTTCCTTGTCAACATCAATCACGCCCTGCATAAGAAAACATTTATGAGAATAAAAATGAAACCCACACACACACACTATACAGCATCCTTGAAATTGAAAAGATGGCAGAATCAGCAGTTAACATCAGTATTTTTTATTGTAAAGAAAATACTTCCCTTATTATAGTTAAGAGAATAATGGTGGACATTTTGTCAGTTTAGGCTGGATGAAATCATCCTTGCAGATTAGCTTGACAATCTGTTTTATTCCACTTAGTCAACCTGTAAAAGATAGCCTTAGGATTACAAGCAGCTGTAAATGAAAGCAACTAAATGACCTGTAATCTGTTAAGTACTAACCTTCAGCATGATATGAGCCTCGCAAAGAGCTGACACAGTTTGCATGGCACACCCTGATGGCAAGGCCTCCTCGATCAGGTAATGTATGCTGTTGGTGTTTGCTAATGTAGCTATCATACCCTCAAAGGTTGTTAAGGTGTTGGATGTACTCTGGTCCAAACATCGCAAGTACACTGTAAACAATTTTAAATAAATACAGTCTCTGATTCCTCTTCATATCATTTACATTTTTTGCATGCTTTTCATTTGAACAAAGTTTTATCTTTATGCCATTAACTCTAATTTAATTGTCTTTCTAGCTTGTCTATATATATATATTGGTCAGGAATGTAGAAATTTCTCTGTAAATGAAAAAGGGAAGAAGATTTTGTGGAGTCAGAACCCATGAAATATAATAAATGAATGTGGAATTTGGCCCAAAGAAATCTGGTTACTTTTGATGTATTGATAAGAAAAAGGCATGCAGCAACAAGTGCACTTAACTATCTACCAGAACTCACCATCTACTTTCACCTTTGGAACCAGCATGTAGTCAGCACGGATTGAACGGATTGTTTTGATAACATTTTGTGCAAACTCCACCTCCGATTCCAGTTTTGTGTCACGGCATGGCAACTGCATAGCAAAGACACACACACACACACGCACACACGTACATATAATGAATGCATAAACTGTGAATAATGGCATGCAGTGACAAAGCCTCTAAGCATTTACAAAAGTGGTCAGGGACACATTATTTCCATGTTACACTTGCTAATATTAGATTCATCATTTTTAACACCATTTCTCTATTCTTCTGTCAGAGAGTACAACAAAGTGCCTGAATAACATGAATAAGCAGTCTTAACATTATAAACACTGTTGTTCATTCAGTGAGCTTCACAAGTCAATACTACAAGTCCTGAAGAATAAGATCTCAGGCACAGACTGTAAAACATGACAATATGAGCTTCCCAGTTTATCAGATCAGTAAAATTTCTAAATGACCAAAACATTCAAGCAGCTGAGTAAAGCGTAGGTACATTCAGAAAATCTTCTTGTTCCTATTCACCCCAAGTAGAGCCGCAACATTCAGAAAATAGTGAAGCAAAATAAACAGAAATATAATATCCAGAAGAACAAGTGGTCCCAACTGTGACTGACCTCTGCAACTTCTGGATAGGGTGTGACACAGATGCTGGGTGGAGCCTGAGTATTACGGCGGGGCAATCGCTGGAAGAGCTCTTCAGTGACAAATGGCATTAGGGGATGCAGCAGGCGCAAACCAATATCCAGACAGGTGTACAGCACATTACGACACACAGCCTTGGCATCCTCATTGTCTCCATACAGCACAGGCTTGATGCATTCCTAGATCATCATCAAGAGGAAAGCTTGCAAATGATGCCACTAATAATGCTGTTTTAATTTTATTCTTATGAATGTTTACAACTTGATAAATTGTTTGATGTTTTTTTCAGAAGAGATTATTTTGAGCTTCCCTAAATTTATTTGTTGCAGAAATCTTTACGGTAGGTCATGTTGGATTTCTGCAGAAAACTATGGGAACTGTATTAGAAGATGGAGGAAGAAACTGGCACAATATAATGCACAATCCTGAAAAACTATGATACAAACTCTCTCTGACACGTCAAAAATCAATGCATAGAAACACACTAAATAATTACAAAATTAATCTGTAGAATGCATAAAGTGTGCTAAGTGCTTACCAGGTACCAATCACACAGCTCATAAAGCCAGAAGTTGTAGATGGAAGTGGTGGCAAGGGGAAAGTCATAGGCTTGAAATCCCTGGTTACAGGACTCCACAGCTAGTGAAAGTCTGCTCAGGATCCACAAATCAAGTTTGGACTCCTTTCCAGACAGCTGTAAAGCATTTGATAAGAATGTATTTAAAAATCCATTATTTAAAGAAATGACTTAGTGATGAAACATTTGATGACATATTTTTGCTGATAGAGATGGATATTTAACATGCCTGTTTAACCTAAGACTCATTGATGACTTTAACTGAAGCAACCTGAGAACAACTAGTTTGTATAAACATAACTGTTTATTAGCGTACCAACCTTAACTTCAGACGCAGGGACAAAGCCTTCACCAAGACCATTGACAGCAAACTTTGTTGCATTCCAAAGCTTGTTGCAGAAAAACCTGTACCCTTGCACACGCAGGACATCAAGGTTGATGTCACGACCTGCAAATAATGCTTTATCTTCATTTATGATTTTCTTTTTAATTACAATTAGAGAAAAAGCCTGATGGTTATTGGACTCATGTATGAAGCAGAAAGTTAAAAGCTCATATCCTGCTCAACGATATAGCTGGAAACTCCTTCTGCCCACCCTCTGCTTACCAAAAGAAATGGGAGCCTGATTTATCTGATACATGCTTTTGACATGGTGAACTATTGGCTCCTGGGCTACGACATTCTTTTCCTTTTCAGTTTATCAGGAAATTCCAAGTGTGAGCCAGATAGACTTTAAAATTCTAAGAATTTATTCCTAACAAATTGTTATTTCACTTAACTTTTGTCTGAAACATAGTAGATCATGCATTGCTTTGAGATACTCTAAGCTAACACCTCCTCCTGGTATGGAGCTAAAAGGAAGATGGGTTCTAGGGTTTTAAACAAAGCTGTGTGGTAATAATAGGTAATCATGAGCATGACTCACCTTGTGCAGTGTATGCAACCAGAGCAAAGCGTAGAGCGTCCGTTCCACATTCAGGAATGCCTTGAGGATAGTCTAGTTTCTGAAACATAGAAAAGCTTCATTATGATCATTATGCCCTTGCCTCTAAATGCAGAGGGAGTAATTGGCTGAATTGGTGCTTTACACTGAGCCAGCAACTAAATTATATCACAGCAAAGCAGCCAGCCCTGTAAACGATGCCACATGCAGAGAAAGAACAGCGTGCCCAAGATGAGATCTGAACCCATTCCAGCCAATCCTGACTGTGGCACCCTTGTGTTACTGGGCTGCTTGGGTAAAAGGTGAGAGGGTTTTGAAGATTGGATTAAAGACACTTCTTTCTAAAATACATTTTGTGATCTACAATTGGCAGACTACCCATTCACATTTCTTCTTATGTGAGGAAATGTAGTCATTTTACTATGCATCAAGAGTTGAGTTCCTAGTTGTTTACTAATTTACACTTAAACACCTGAATACATGTGCACAAATAAGACTGCTACATGGAACAAATCAACTCAAAACTAATGAACATTTTTACCTGTCCTTCTATGGCTTTATGGTACTCCTTTTCATCCAGATTGTAAGACAGCAGGGACTGGTGCAAGGCCTAGACCAAAGTTCAACAGAGGAAGTTTTCATACTCTGGATGATGATGTTAGCAATCAGTGTTACTTTTTATGCAATCAAAAGAATTTAAAAACAAGAAAAGAAGCAGTTTAGACTGGTTGAAACTGGCAAATTAAGTATGTAAAAACAAATAAATTATATTTTAATAAGTTAACAAAACTGACCCACCTCAAGTGTGGTGCCACTAATAACATCTAAGGGATCTATGATGTTGCCGAGAGATTTGCTCATCTTTCTGCCATGAGAGTCACGCACCATTGCATGCAAGTACACCTTTGGATAAACAATAAAATAGCAACATGACATATGTGAGTAAAGAAGACAGCAAAAGTACACTGGTTCCTTTCTGTCACATTGCCTGGTCTCTTGGTTCTATTCTATAATGTGCGGCTGGTAAAAATAAAAGAAGGGCTGAGCAAGTGCAAACATTGAACAAAAAGTTGCCAGCATAGCAGTCATTGATAGAAAAAAGGTGTTATCAACAAAGATAAACAAAGTCTTGCTTGAGAGCTTTATGCACTTTTCTGGAAGACATAAGAGTCAATGCACCGTGGTTACAGGAATGTAAAAGCTTGCTACCAGTCGAGGTATCTGATTAGGCTTAAATCCCCCTATTCCCCACCACCATCACACACATGTTCATCACATATAATTTCCCTTCTAACTATGACCCTATGCATCAGTTCATTACATGAATTTTTCCTTGTATCTAGTACCATATATTCCCAATTCATCACACAATTTTCCTTCTAGGTCAGATTGAACCCCACCCATATTCATCATGTATAATATGAACATACATTAGAAAACGGATTTGAGTCCCAAAAAGAAGGCCCTACCTCAGTGAAAGGTAACTTGCCGAGCAGCGTCAGGCCAAACATGACCATACGTGCCACCCAGAAAAACAGAATATCATGTCCAGTTTCCAGCAAATGACCAGGATAGAAAGCCTCTAGGTCTGGAGTCTGAAACAAGCAAAATACTTGTCCACTTTAATTGCTGTAACTTTGGGCCCATCACTACATAGACAATCGGACTCTTGCTCTATCACAGCTATCTGAAATAAGACAAATGATAAATCAGTCTGCTGTAGAATCTGCAGGAAGAAGTTTTAACCAAACAAACACCGTAAGATAATGATAATGGTTCACGGGATTCGCTCACCTGATCAGGCCATCCAAAAATAGAGAATGGAAACAAAGCTGATGAGAACCATGTGTCCAGAACATCCTCATCTGGAAAAAAAATCCTTATGAGGCAAAAAAGAAAGAGGGGAAAAAATGACAAAGAACCAATCTGAATGTTGATTTGATGGAAGTTGACTACCTCAAGGTTAGAAGTTTATGAACAACAGATCTATACCTGCAACAGTATAAATCAGCCTTGTCTATGACCCTTCTCAAGTTAAAAAAAATGTACAGCCGATTTTCTCACACTCTGGCGTGTTTTCATAGAATTAAAAGAATATCACTAAGAAGAGAGAAAGTCCAAGTCTCTACTTTGTAGCCAAGAAAGACTGACCTTGTTTGAGATGTATCTTGTCCTCAGAGACATTGAACTTCTCAGCTGCTTTCTTCATGGCCTCTTCCTCTGTTCTGCCTGACACCCAGTAGTTGTTGTCAGTGTCCTGAAGAGAGAAAAGGAAATTGTTTTAACTGGCAATTTTGCAACAATACTCTTTAATGCAGCATATTAGCCACACTGTAGGGTCTCTAAAGCTAGACTCCTGGTGTATTTGAATCTGTTGGATCTCTGTAATCTGTATTTCTAAAGCAGCACCTTAACTGAACAATTCTTTCTATGCTCTTAATTCAAAGATGACCAACCATAAACAAATTTCATGTTGAATGGTGATCTAGCTCAAATGTCTTGATTTGCCCACAGCTATCCTTGGGCAACCATTCTCCCCCCTTTCCGCACTCTTGCTTTGTACCGGCACATACTCTGCTAATGTTACTGCTACAAGAATATTTCTTCATCCATTTCAATGCTGTGACAGCTCAGCCGATCAGCTGTAAGCTACAAGTTTAAGGATTGATAACAAGATGAAAGGATCCCTTAGCACTTTGTGGGAGCCTTTCTCGATTGTGAACCTAGTTCTTGACCTATGTTTAAACCGGATTTTAAAGTGGAGTTCTTTCTGCTTAAAAAACTGGGATAAACAATGATCTCTGAACATTCTCAACTATCGATGGGGATCACTCATTTAAGACGTGGCTTAGTCATTCCACGAATCTTCTTGCTTTTGGAACTACATAAAAAAAGGTAGAATAAATGCTTTTTAATAAGATTTATCATTTAGGAAGCTGTGACATTTTTATCATCTGTGGTTCGTACAATTTTTTTTGTATGGTTGTTTTATCCACATTCATGGCCATTGAGTAAGTATTGTCCTCAGAGCAGAAAATTAAAAAAATTACAGCAAATGTGACCAACATAAGATTTATTTCTAGCCTCTATATACTTCACATTGCTATAAATAATAAGTTGACCAAGACATCCCAGAAAATACCACATGATGTTGCTTCAAATTTAGTCCCATAACACATAAAACATCGTAAAACCAAAAATTAATGGACATCAACTTCAATACCTGTCCAGCAGGTACACTTGGATCATCCACTGTGACAAAAAAAGCAGGTATACGGTGTCCCCACCATAGCTGCCTGGAGATGCACCAGTCTCTGTTGAGAAATAAGTGTAACTTCATACACCACTGAACAGTACTCACGCAGTCCGCAGCATCAGCTAAGACAAATTTAAGAACATTTCTAAACTGCAAAAACTTCATATCTGATGATGAGAACATAAACTGCAACATCACCTACCTGCTGTTTTCTAGCCACTGATACCAGGTCTTGATATACATTTCTGGAATAATTTTAAGCTCTCCTTCTCGCACAGCCTAGGGACATATGTTAATACCAAAATTTGAAAAAGCTGAATGATAATGTTTTAACAGATTGAAGAAAGATGAATAAATCACTACTACTAAGTAACACATATGTAAAAAAATCCAATATGGATCTTTTGATAATCTTACTTCATTCCTATGACTTCTGGAGAGAAAGACCTAAGATATCATTTAAGGAAATGATTGCCTTTTAACTGAGGGGAAAAAAAGATCAAGTATAAACTATAGTGATTCCAATCCTTTCACAGAAAATTCAACCTACCACATGTCTTTGCTAGATGAACTTGTAGCTTAACAAGTCTACAATATTCTAAAGAATATGGCAAGAACCTTACACGTTCATGAAATGCAAAATTCAAGCTGCATGAAACTGAACTTATTGTCAAAGTTCAATGGATAGGAGTCATAAATTAAGAAAAAAACAGTGACAGAGAAGACAAAATAACTCACCAAATCTCATCACAGATAAATGGGAGACATTTTCTCATTTTCCTGGTAAAGACAAGCTTATAGGAAAGAAAATGAAGCTGGCCTCAATGTCTTACCTTGACTGAGTCTGCAGCCATCTGCTTACAGTCCACATACCACTGCGGTTTGAGCAGAGGCTCAATGACATCCTTAGATCGACTAAAATGAAACATTAAAGATGGTTTGAGCAAAGCTTAATGACATCTTTAGATCAACTGAAATGAAACACTAATGATGGGTGCATAAAACAACTTCTGAAATAAGTATGGATAGAAGGATTGGTTTTGATTTTCAAATCCAAAATCTCAACTGTTCTATGATTTATAAGTGTATCCTTATCAATAATGAAAATCATTATGATTAAACCGATGAATACAAAAGACAAAAGAAACTCCAAACATCATCACCAGAAAGGTATGACTTTACATTTTGAAATCTTTTCCCCATTTCATGAGTCATATGACAAAAAAGGGTTCCTTCAACTTGCCTGCACATTGGTACCACCATTGGGTTTTCTTTTGTCTCACGGTAAAGTCCTTTCTCTTGCAAGGCCTTCAAAACAGCCTTGCGAGCATCAAAGCGTTTCATGTTCTGCAAGACAAACAGTTCTAAATGATGTGTATTGCTAGACATGTTCAGCACTTGATAATTAAAAACGTAATCTTCATTTGTTTCTCTCCTTAAAACGATTACATTATCAATCTAAAAAACATGTTTGAAGTGAAGGAAAGCAAGCCCAGAGTGAGGACACAATCATCAATATCAAGTATAAAATAAATTCTTGTGTCTTGTTTTATTCTCTTAAAGTGTTCTTGTTGCAGGGGCATTTTCACATACTCTGCACAGTAAGTCTTTAATGGAAACATGTGACATCTCATTTTATTGAAAATAGCAAGAATTAGTTCAACCTCAGAATATGTGTAAACTCAACTATGTTTTAAAATGTCTCCTTAATAATCAACAATTTAAGTTCCATAAATTTCTAAAAATACAAAAAAAGAACATAAACACGTAGGCATACATACATTGCAACCACTTAGCACCCATTATGGTACACACGTCAATGGATGTATGCATGCATACACATACAGGCTCTCTCTCTCACTTGCACAAACATGCATGCAGACACAAAGTCACACAAGAGATAAATGGGTTTTGATTTTTAAAAAATAAATAAATAAACTCACTGCAAACTGGCCACAGTCTGAAGTAATATTGCCATTATTGTCAATTATTGTGATGAAAGGGAGCTTGAGTCTCACACCAACTTCGTAGTCATTAGGATCATGAGCAGGAGTAATCTTCACAGCACCTGTTAAAAGGTTTAAGCTTCGTTTAAGCTGAAATATATGGAAACTTCTGTCATATTTTTGTTTTGTTTATGTGTGTCTCATAGTCATTTCTTTCACCAGTTACAATAATAACTTTAGTGAAATTTCAAGACAGAAAGTTACATGGATTACTTTTGCTGATGAGATTCTTTTACCTGTGCCAAATGACATGTCCACAAAACTGTCACAAATAATGGGCAATTTGCGGCTGAAGAATGGATGCTGCACAAACTTTCCATGCAGGTGTTTGTAGCGGGTATCATCAGGATGCACAGCCACGGCTGTGTCTCCAAGCATAGTCTCTATACGGGTTGTTGCAACAATGATTTCTTCATCTGCAAAATGAAAATGAATTGGTCTTTTAAGACTCTCTGTTAAGCTATGGATAAACCAGATGAGTGAAAAAGAAACCTAACATTTATCACTTGAAGTAAAAATGTGATCTAAATTGTTATTTAAGGTAATCCATTTGTCCTGGTGTGGGCAGTTAAAAAACTAAAAATTGTTACAGTCACTGCAGGATTTTGATTTTATAAACAAATGTGAACTACAAACATTCTGTATTGAATCATTAGCTTCCTTATCAATGTATAGTATGCAATCTTGTTTTGTATATGTCACTGTAGCCACATTTCTAATATTTTTTACCATTAAATTTTCAATTATAACTGTGGCTTTAGCTTATATTAGGTTACAAATTAAGAATTCAAGAAAATGCATTAACCTGAGTCACAGACAGGATAGGCAAAGAACACAAGCACTCCAAACTCCACTTTCTCTTTGTAGCCTGGAACACTCAGAAGTGTTCTACCCTCAATTTCCTTTTTGTCCACCTAATGAAAACAAGGATAAAGGTATACAACTCTGGTCTCAGAAAGAAAAAAACAAGTCTACAGAATGCAGAATTACTTGACATAACAGTAATACCATCTAAAACTATTCACCATCTCAACCCCCTTAATAGAAGGGATAGGAACCTGATGATTCTGAGACTATGTTGGAAACCTATTATCTTGTGAGTAAAGAATCATTTTGCTGAGAAATGATAATGATATTTGTCTCTAGCTTTCAATTTTTTTTGGTTTAATGTTCTGCACACTTTCATAGAATAATCTGACTTTACTGAAAATAGACCTGAGGAAACATCCATGAACTGTGAGTGTCCAATGTAGTAAACAGACCTCAATATCTGATATGGCAGAGTTGAGGGTGCAGGACCAGTTCACAAGACGAGTGCTTCGGTAGATCAAATTCTTCTCATGGAGTCGCACAAAAGCTTCTAGCACCGCCCTGCTCAGTTTCTGCATGAAGAGGCCAATGAAATACATGCCAAATTAACAAGAATATTTTTATAGAGCAAGACATCTTTATTAAAAGACAAGTTTCAAGAAAGATATACACATTTGTTTTATTTCAGCATCAGTCAGGTCTAAAGCTGTATAACAAAGGAACTGAAACCGTATGCACAACAAACTCCAAAGGTAATGATGGAGGGCAGAGAAACTCTCTTTGATAAAATGCTATTAATACTTTTTTCTTTTATTTTTATATTTTTGCTTGAGGGTGAAAGCAGCTGCTGTGAAACTCACTTCAGACATCAAGAAAACACTTTGATCTTGAACATGTCACTGTGTGTGGCCAGAGAATGTACAATAAAAATCTTCTGTTCTCTCATTTGCTTCACTTAGCTTCTCTTTCAAGCATCATGGGTATTCCATCATAAATGAAACATTCACACACTAGTAGACTAATCAAAGAGATTTTCTGTAGTCCATCATCAGGCAGAGTCAAGAAAGAATACTCTGCATCAACCAAACAGCTATAAAATTGGAATAAGAAAATAACTTGTAATGAATATATCTATGCCATATTTATAAAACATTTGCAAGTGAAAATAATTTGAATACTCATTATATGTTTGCTTGGTCACCTTAGGAAAGATTAAAATCAAACAAATAAAATCTTACTGGGTCCATGGTGAAGCAGGCACGATCCCAGTCAAAGGAACCGCCTAGCCTTTTAAGCTGATTATAGATGCGATCTCCTTTCCTACAAAAAATGAAACAAAAATGCTCTCACAATTTTTTAGCAATAATGTTTCCCCTGAAATGCATCTATCAGAGCATGTAAAAACAAACAAATAAAAAGGACTTTTTAAAATTTCCTTTCAGAAATATCTCCTGCAAGAAAAATCTTCTCACCTTTATCATTTCTCAGTTGTTTCTTGCAACTGCATGTTGCAGCCAAACGTTTTTAATTGTGTGCTTGGCTGTATGTTAAACTATTGGTTTGTTTGTAGCATCTCACACTGAGCATGCCTCAGCAAGGGAAAAAGATTTTTAGAAATTATGCTAACAAAAAGAATGCTGAAAAGTTTAATTTCTTCTTCTCTGTAAGAGAGTGTAGGCAGATTCTGGGTGTCATAAATGCACAATCTGCTCACAAGTTATGCTCTTACATAATATCACACTGGTTCATAAATACTCTTTTTCTATTCTGCCCAAACCTTCATCACTGGTATCTATACCAACTGTAGTATAACCCTACTTGTTTAAAAATAAGCACAAATGCACCACTGCCAAAACATATGATAACTCTTATAATTAAAACAAAAATTCATATTACAAAATTAATGAATTAAAAAAATAAGATTTTATCAGCAGGCACTCACTCTTCTTTCCATTTCCAGATCTCTTCCACAAATTTGCTTCTGCCAAGATCATGACGTGTCAGTTTCTCCTCACGCCACAACTTTTTCTCTACAACAACCTGAGTGGCAATGCCGGCATGGTCACACCCTGGGTTCCACAGCACGGCTCGTCCTTTCATCCTATGCCTGGCATAAACAGCAACAAAAATCAGTCCATGAAATTTCAAATTAGCTATAATTAGCTACAACAAGTTTAATTATTGTTTTTAAAGTATCCACAAAAAAAAAGAAAAAAATACAGAGGGTAAATACAATGAGGCGTTTAAACACTCTCTTACCAGCGGACTAGACAATCTTGCACAGCATTGGTCAAGGCATGGCCAAGGTGAAGAGTTCCTGTCACATTGGGTGGCGGAATCACGATGACAAATTTTTCTTCATATTTCAGACTGCTGACATCTTTATCCTTTTATCGGCACAAAGATGACTAGTTAATAAAATTTTAATGACAGAGCAAAGCAGGAAAAATGAACCATAAATAAAATTAAGATTATTCATCAAAGTTCCTGTAGTTGAAGGGGAAAGTCTGTCAAAAAAATTTTGCTTAAGTAATGCTTTACAGGGCGTGTTATAAAGTCACTTTAACAAGCTGTGGTAGTGCAACATGTCTTGTTTAATTTACTGCATAACTGAGGTATTTTCTTTCAGAGGAATCAAAAATGTATATTTCTTGAAACTCACCAAGTATTCTGGCTTGAAAAAGCCTTGATTCTGCCACCAGTCATACCAGGCAGCTTCCACATACTGAGGACTGTACGCATCAGGCATGTCACAAGTGGTATCTGAACACAATCATAAGTAGAACACAGACTGAAAACAAGACGGATCACTCTCTGTGCTTTGTATTGCAGCTTAATTGGTGTTACGACTTGCATTAGAGAAATAAAATGTCATAGCACCCTATCAGAGGTAGTAGTTAAAAACAAAATAAAAAATCTGATAGGGTTATAAGGAAGTTTTTTTTAAGAATTTTTCAAATACAGAAGCATATGCCCATCTTGTACGACTTTTTAATCAGGCTAACCACTTTAGCAAGTGCGTTCAAACCAGAAGCCATGACCACTAGACAGTTTGACATGGCACACTTGGGTGCACACTTCCCATCAAGTGGACCCATCTGTGGAGTGAGTGTCTTAACTCCATAGAGGGTTGAGGTGAGGTAGCAAGAGAGAGATGGGCCTCAGCTTCAAAAAAAGCTTAGAGATAAGTGAGGACTCTAACACCTTATTCTCTTACAGGTCATGCCACAACATTCATTGAACAAGAACAAAAACAGATTTTAAATTTTGAATGAACAAAACTGACTTTTGACAATTGAGACTAAAAACAAAAAACAACAAACAAAAAAAGAAAGAAATACAAAAGAACAAACTCCTCTGTGTAAAAAAAATGAAGTAATCTAAATGAGCTAAATAACATTTTGGATGTTGATATCTTTATTTCGTTATGTTTATTTACATTTTCACTGTACCATTGTGTTAAAAAAATTCATATTTCACCTTTCTTCTCTCCCTTGGGAGTTGCAACGTCATATGTGATTACATCCTTTGGCTGCTTCTTCTGCTTCTTTTTCTGAGAAAATGGAAAAAACAGTTGAATGGATGAATCTGATAATAAACAATCAAAACTAAATAAATTCTGCAAAAAAAATGTTATTTCTTAATGGAACTCAAATGAAATGGTTTAAAGAAGAAAAATAAATTAGGCTAAGTCCCAATATGTAATTTCTGGTCTTTTGTCCAGGCCTTTTTAGCCCATTCAAGTACACTATGGTTTTGTTTGTCTACATATAAAAGTGACATGAGTACTGTATAATATTTATAAGTATTGAACTCTACAAGCCTGTTCTTGAAAGTAACAAAGCACAGTGTGCTCACAACAAATTCAAGCAGTCTGTCCTATCTTTCCATTACTCTATTGGTTTTTAAAAAAAAAACTGAGACATCAGTGGTGTTGCATCAAAGAACTTCCTGTTTTTATTTGTTCTTTCATCTAAAATAATAGACTTTCTGGAGACTATAAGCATATGGTGATCCCATACAGTGGAGAGGAATATTTGTAAGTTTTAATTAGGTCACTTCCTAATCATCTATGCTTATGTGTTAGTAATCTTTGAGCACTGTAGTCTTTGTTGATTTGCTAGATCTTTCGATCCTGGTAGTTTTAGTATTTATCAGGGTTTTTTTTAACTCTAAAAAAACTTATAACCATTAATGCGAAAGTCTTTGTAGTTATAGCTCAGCTGCACTGATACGCCCATACTGAATGACGTGGGTTAGGTGGCTGATAAGGCTTATGGTTCCATATTTCTGACTGTTTCCTTTTTTTTGGGGGAAGGAATATAATTAGTGACTGTGTGCATTCTTTGGCCATTCCTTGCATTCCCAGACTCTTTGGCATAGGACATTCAGTTTCTTCCCCACCCTGCTTGAGCAGCTCAGCTGGCACATTATTGATACTTGACAACTTTCCTCCCTTTAAAGTATGTACAGCTCTTTTGACCTTATCCTGTAGGACTGATAGGTCTGCAGGTTCACTGTCTCTAGTCTGGTGATTTTGGAGGATGTTGGCATCGCTTTTCAGCTGGAAGATTACAGATCCTTGCAGTACTCAGTCCATCGGTTGAGTACAACATTGCTTTGTGTAAGAAGGTGGACACAGCTACCTTTAGTGACTGAGGTTGTGTACTGATCTGTCTTAGTGAAGGTCTTTACAAGTTGGTAGGCATTTCTTCTGTCACTTCATGCCATTCCATCTTCTACGTCCCAGCATTGGCTTTCAATCCAATTCTCCCTAGCTGGCTTCATCCCTTTCTTGATTCGGGTTTGTTTTTCTTTTTCCTCTTCAATGTCCTCTTTTGGTAACAGAGATCTAGGATATCACTCTATACTGTAATTCTTTAGTCAGTTGATTAAGCATTAATTAAGTCACAGGTATATGGAAATCCTATGATTGAAAAAAACTGTTTATAATATTTGTAAAATATACTTCAGCTAAAAAAAAAATCCTGATTATTTGTCATTAAATTTTTCATTCAAGCAACTTTCGATTTCCAATTTTCTATAAAGCATTAACGTCAACAAACGGAAAAGAAAAATAACATATGCATCAGTCGGGTTGTCACCGTTATATATCCTAGTTTACACACTCTTTCGATTTCTTACCTCATCCCCTTCAGGCTTTTTAGACTGCTGTGCTTGAATCTTGCCTTGTTTTGCCTTAAATTTTTCAAGTTTTTCCAATCTTTTTGCTTCTTTTTGCAATTCTTTAGCACTCTTTTGCCTCGGCAAATCGCCTGCTCCGGCATTTTCTGCTGTAGCAGACGATTCCCCGGTAGAAGGTCCGTTTTGCTCTGGTGTATCAGCCATTGTAAACAAATCCAACTTCAAGAAAGTTAAATATCTCAATTAAGAGTTAACTTTCAAAATAAATAACTTATATTGACCACGATTGCACAAACTTAACATCAGAAGCAGTTGCACATGTGGTCAATTCATTGCGTGAGACATATCCAGAACGAGGCAAATTTGTGTGAATGTGTGCGTTCTTGTGTACGAAGCTCTTAATACACAACTGCAAAAATAAAATTCCTCGATGACATCAAAATATATTTATTTTTAAACAAAATATGTTAATCAGATTGAAAATGATAATGACACGACTCTCGTTAATTTTTACTCCTTCCTAGCTTTTGTTAAATATGGCGGCCTCCTTGAAGTTTTTGTCTGCTATTCCGTCATCAGAATGTTTTATATTTATTCGGAATGCAAACTGCATTAATAGGTCTATAAAAAGTAAACCTTTGCGATCATTCTCCAGCTGTAAGAATTTCTTCACAGAAAAAATTTGTACAAGAAAATTAATAGTTGCCAGTTCTGTTGGTTTTGCGGGGGTCACTTTCGCAGTCCTTAAAAGTTGGGCGCCCGTGTGGCCGACACTTGCAGCAGAGAGCAGACAGAAACCTGACGTCAAACCCTCGAAAAGCGTACGTATAAACTTCTTTGAATCGTGCGTTCATTTTACACCACAGTTTTTAATATTGAATTTGTGCCACGGATAATCCCATTAAATTTCATTGCCCTCATTCTCTTCATTGAAACTTTTCACGCTCTCTACTTCGATCACTCTCGATTTCGTGGATCTTGAGGAGTAGGTTGATCTCTTGTCTACAATTTAACTCCTGCTCCGTTCATTTTTTTTTTTTTTCTTACCGTTATGTTGAGCGCTCCTTGATGGTGGAAAGTCAACATGATTATTATTGTTGTTATGAATAATATTACAAAATAATCAGATCAGCATTTGGATATTAGCAAATGTAACTATTTTTTGCATTTATTTATAATTCTGTTTTGCAGATTCGGATTGAGACAGATAACTCAGGATTGAAGCTGACTTTATTTCAGTTTCAAACATGCCCATTCTGTTGCAAAGTTCGAGCTGTGCTAGATTACTATGGGTTGTCATATGACATTGTGGAAGTCAATTCTGTCACCAAAAAGCAGATAAAGTGGTCTAACTACAAGAAAGTCCCAGTCCTTATAGCAGATGGCATAGGTGAATCTGGATATCTGGTAAAATCTAAACTGTCATCTTTTTTCCTAAAACAGTTTATTATGAGTAAATAATTAGGTGTTCACTACATGGCACAGTGAGTATAGTATTATGGTGTTCCTGTATTCACCTCACATATATATCTCATTGACTCTTATGGCTATGGAAGAAAGATGGTTGGTATGGTATTACAGGAGAAAAATGAAAATGGTAATTAATGATGCTAAATTATATACACCTATTAAAATGTTTGAAGGCAACGATGGGATTTCTACATGTGGGTTCTTTTTACGTGTGGCTATCTAGTGAGTTATGAAATTATTGAACAAATGCAAGGTGTTAGAAAGTACCTTTGCTCTTGCATATGTAGCATTGCTTGTTTCTTCTGCTGTTGCAGGTGCATACCAAAAAAAAAAAAAAAAAAATCACAAGCAAAGTAGCAAGTGACAGTGAACAGTTTAATTTTATGAGGCACATCATGTGCAGGTGATGTGCCATTTTATGCCAAAATGGTTAGTATGGTTGTGATTTGTCTTTTTTTATTTTTGAAATTTGTTAATATAGTCTTTTCTTTTTTCAGCAACTCAATGATTCTTCCGTAATTATCAGTGTGTTAGAATCCTGGAGAAAAGATCCCTGCCAATCACTACAAAAACTTCTTGAATGCTATGTAGTGATAGAGAGTGAAGAAAAAGGAAAGAAAGTCTATGAGTATCCAAATAAGTACTTTATCATGTTGATGGAGAAAGAAGATGCATCTTCCAATCCAGCACAACGCCAGTAAGTAATATATTATAATATAATGATAAGGTTGTAATAAGGCACTGAGAGATCCTCTAAGGAAAACAGATGGCACAATAGCTTATGTATCAGTTGACAAAAGTTAGAATAGAAAGACAAATGTGACCCTCCACGACAGTCGCACGGAGCAGTTTTGTGCTCGAGGCCCCGAAAGGTGATAGGGGTCAATTTTGTGCAGTTTGACTTTTCTTTAAAAATGGATTCCTTGGTTATTAAACTATCAGGACAATACACTGCTATGTTAAAATAAAAGTTAGAAATCGACTTAAAATATGTTTTAATCGAGGTACCCTACTGCGATCCGTACTGCTTTCAGACGAAATTCAAACGCTGTTTCCATACTGTTTCCCAGTCATAGCTCATCGTGTTATACCTTGACAGAAAGCATGGAGTCAGTACGTTTAACTTCTTCAAAGAACAATTCAAATATTAACCGATAAAAAGATTTGTCTGCAAAAGTTTAGGAGTAAACAGACCCGGTTGGCCATCTTGAGGCTAATCTTTGAACCCGCTTTTCTCAAAGTGGCCGCCAATGTACTTTCACACTTCAAACGTTTATAACTCATTCAATGTTAGGACTAGAACAACTTTTGCATCAAAAGAAAGTTCAGAACCTGTACTTTTTAAAAATATGCAATTTAGCAAATCTGAAATTCCCGACTTAAGACTCATTTCATCGTGGAAGGTCACAAATAGAGTAATTAATTTACATATTTGTTATTAATTGTATGATATTCATGATCAGAAAATGTAGGACAGTTGTCCTACAGAGTGATTTTTTAAAATTATTTTCTAAAATGACACTGTCTCAGTAGCTGACTACAAGCATAGTAGGCCATACTAGTGTGCACCTTATTTTATTTTGTAGTGGTTATCTTCTTCTTGACGATATACTACAGTTCACGATTATCTTGGCATTTTAAATACTTTTTTTTATTTTTGCAATGGTCAGATACAGATATCTACTCTCTGTAATTGTCTAAAGATTTATATTCCTGTTGTGTAAATCAGGTGTGTACTGGTTTGCAAGTAAATGTATTTGTTTATATCTGTATTTGTACATTCTTTGCTTTTATGTTCGGGTGGCATTTTGTTTTGCATAATGGAGATTATTGAAAACAGTAGAAAAAAAATTATTTTCAGAGAAGAGCGTAAGTGGAGAAAGTGGGCTGATGATCACCTGGTCCACATGCTGTCTCCGAATGTGTATCGCTCCCCATCAGAAGCTCTGCAAGCATTCCGATATTTTTCAGAAGTTGGAGAATGGGAGAAAAACTTCTCCAGCCTAGAGAGATGGATTATCATTTGGACAGGGTCAACTGTCATGTATCTTTTGGGGAAAATGTTGAAGAAAAAGTGAGTAAATTATATTTTCCCACTTTTTGGTGGTAAATCCCATTAATGTGATGTATCAGCAGTTTGAAAAAAAAAAGCACCATAATCAAAAGTGTTTAACATCTGAAGTATTTTCAATTCCTTTATAATTCTAAAATGAGTAAAAAAAAACAATATCCACCATTTTGAAAAAAATTGATTCTTTGCTTGCTGCTTATGGAGAATGATGTGTTTGCTGAATTATCTGTAGGAAGTTTTCTTGAGATGTTTTAATTCTTCTGTTGTAGATTTTGTTAAGCACTTACACATGTGTTGAGGATGCTGTTGCATTAAAATCAAAGTCTGTAAAAAAAGACAAAATGCATGACCCTATAAACATACTTTGTAATTTTGTTTCCTGTTTGATTGATCTAGTGCTTTTCCACTGATCTGCTTCATTAATGTCTTTGGGGGAAAAGTTGTTAAAGAGAGGTAACTGAAGAAGAAAACATAAAGTGATAGATACTTTTAGAAATATTTTGTAAATCCGTGTGAAATTTTGTTGTGTTGAATGGTTCATTTTTATTAATTATCTTACAGGTATCATTTAAAGGATGATGTCCGTGAATCATTGTATGATGCCTGTAGAGAATGGATGCTTGCTGTTGGCACAGACCGCATATTCATGGGTGGAGACCAGCCAAACTTAGCCGACTTGGTAAATAAAAAAAATATTCATGTGAAAATGACCAGCATCAGTGAAAATTAAACAAAAGCACATAGTTTATGCAATTCTGTGCCATTTTGATGAGAGATTATAGGCTTTGATATGCATGGTTAATTCCTGAAGGTACTCAAAAAAATAACACTTTGAGAAAGAAAAATTTAAAAGAACTGGAACCATAAAAAGAGAATTAAAGGGTCAGAGGCATAGATAAGGATTTCTAACTGTCTTTCAGCTTGCAGATTAATCACAATTAGAGCAAGGTTTATTTTTCCATTTTAGCTGATTGTGTTTCTTCTCTAAATCTGCATCTTGTTCCTTTGTTTCATTTTGTCCAGTTAGTAAATGATTCTCATTTTCTCTAATCTAAAGGCAGTCTATGGTGTGCTGAATGCTATAGAAGGCTGTCAAGCATTTCAAGATGTCCTTGATTGCACCAACATTGGACCCTGGTATAGAGCTGTTCAGAAAATGGTCAATTCGCATGCAGGTTCTCATCCACTTAGCACCTATGACATTGCACAGTTTCCTTAGTCTGAGAGGTTTTTTTGAATTGCTACTGTGGTCAGTGTATATTTCAGGATATTTTAATGTTGTTTGAGCAATGAACCATTTGGGATTCCTAGAGCTTACTTTTCTGAGCAAATATTAAATTGTTTTGAGGACATGGTAGGATCGCTTGCAAACACGAAACAGACATTTTCGGCATTTTGGCTGGTTTGTTAGGAATGGATATGGCCCTTTATTTGTTGTTTTTGTTTTGTTAATATTACTGGGCTTCTTGAGTACAGCTAATTCTTAAACAATGTTTTTATGTGGACATTTCTAATGCTCCTTGCTAATGCCATTAACAGTTTTACTGGCATTTTTTTTTTTTTTTTAAGTTTGTAATGGTAAAAGCTTTAATTGCTCTGTTAAAAAAAAATAGAGAAAGTTAATACCTGTAAAGTTACCGAAAAAGATGTAAATGAGCTAGTGAAACAAACGACTATCTGGATTTAAGCATTTCAGCTTACTGAGGCAAGGTGTTTTATGCTGTCCTGTAATTTTTTTTTTAGGGACAAATCCCCATTATATAAACATGTGGTCTTCATGAGAACAATAAAATATGGCAAATTTCATATTGAGAAATCTTGTAAATTAGGCACTCGCTACCTCTGTCTTGGACTTGGAAACTTTTCATTTATGTGTTTCAGATGTTTGTATTGCTGCTTGCACGTCATTTTTTTTTTTATCGTTGTATTGGTCTTGCAAGTTCTACTTTGTTTTTAAATGAACTATTGCTCATTGCTCATCTATAGCTCACATTTGTAATTTCTTTAACAAATAGGTGGCAACTGATTGAATTCAAGCAATCTTATAAGGAAAGAATAAAGCTATTGATGGTGAAAGAAGCTGGTGTTATTTTACAAGGTATGCTAGCCTGGTCTCCTGCATATTTTTACTTTACATTTGAGAACTAAGACCAAAAGCATCTCTTTGCAGCACATCTTTAATTGGTGTTTAATTGCTACTAACACTAAGTCATCTGAGTAGAGTTTATAAATACCATACTGGAATCCCAAGCTTATTTAGAGGTTCTAAAGAAAATTGAAAAAAAAAAAAAAGAATAAGGGGGTTGCCTTTCGTACACAGTGGGTATAAACATTCTTACATGCTGCACAGATTAAAGCCTTTAAACAAGTCAAATATCTTGTAGTTATGAATACAAGGTTGAGTTTTTAAAAACTTATTTTTTGATAATGTCTTAAGTCTTTTTGAAATTTTGAAACTTTAATTTCTAATTTAGCAAACAAATAAAACATAAAAAGTTGAAAGAAAACAAATTTTATGGCTGCTTCTATAAGGTACAAAATCACATAGAGATCTCCCAAAAGCCTGCGTAAGTCCAAGTATCTGACTGCTGAATATATAAATGTAACTAAATGAAGGTCTTTGACTTCTTCTGTCACTGTTATCTATACTTTTATGATGTCACTCTGCTGCCAGAGGCACCTTGTCCTGAGTCAGGGGGTGTACCATCAGATCTGCCATTTAGTTCCTGAAGCTCTCGTTGAACTTCTTTGCTATCTGCAAGAAGGGCTTTTAGTTTGGTGACCAAATCATCATTACGTGCTTCCAGATCATTTAGACAGGCATTTAGCTGGTCCAGCTGGTTATCCAAAGCCATGTATTCTTCATCTGAAATATGTTAAAAATTAGAACTGTAAGTTTCTTTTGGTTCTTCTTAACACTGAAATGTATTTTCTTTTTCAAAAAATTTAAAATAGCAAGATCAATTCACACATATTTCACTCTAGTGAACATACAATAATAATAAACACATTTATACAACGCCTTTATCCAGCAAGACTCAGAGTGATTTACAGTAAGAGTGCACTTGTATAGTCTGCATCACTGTCAAAAATATAAGATCAGTGCACTGCACAGGAAGATCAAATAATGGTCCAATGAAGAAATACAACACAAAGATAAAGTGGTGATGTGACACAACAGCACAGCAATAATTGAGTTTAGAGAACCAAAGACAGTATGCTGGTTTGGAAAAATATCGTACCTGTGTAAGCCACATACCTCAAAAAAAATTTAAAAAATAGTGCTATTCAGATTTACACTAATTACAAAAAGAGAATATTGTTTTGCATGAGACCTTCACAAATTCAAACAGTTCACTTTTAGCATATATACTACAATGTCAACCAGCATGTTGATATGTACTTATTTTTACTGGTTTAATTATATCTACTGTAACATTTTATTATATGACATTTTACATGTTTTATGGATGCAAGGGAAATACACTTGTAACAGGTTATTGTGAGCATGCACATCGTGCAAAATGTGTTGATTGTGATTGTATGTGTTTTTTTAATGACGATGTAGGTATCTACAACATACACACAGAGAGTAACTGCATAAACATCCATGATGACAGGAAAGTGTGAAGGTGGGATAGTGAGAAAAGAATAGAGAGGGTGGTGTTGGACTGTTAGCTTATAAACCAGCTGATCTGTCACTTGTGAAAGACTAATGCACCGAATGCTTTGGGAGGCAACGGGTTCCATGGCATGATACTAGCTCTTTTTCTAGAATGCCCTGTCCCCCATTTGCTTTCTGACAATGTCCATTTTGATTTTGCATTCAGCTTTGTGGCTGAGAAACAATTTAAGTGATTTTTCGAGGTTATTAATGTGGCTGCTGCCTTTTAAGTCTTTCTTAAGTTGCTAACACATTTAGATTTTGCATTCAGCTTTATTTCTGTATCTAACATAGGCTCAACACCACACAAAAGATAAAAATCTATCCATAACGAGTTGTTATACACTGCATGAACTTGCTGATTTTGTCACTGACGATCAGTTAGGAATTTATTTCGTTGACAATGTTATATTTAAAAAGTGAAATAAAAAATGCTCTCACCTTCCTCGAAATCATCAATTTCATTTTCTGCACTGATCTGAACACTTTCTATCGAGGGTATTTCTACACTGTCACCAACAAATTCTTTTGGATTGGCTTCACTATCTTCTCTATCCTCTCCTTCGGCCATTTTGTAGTCATGTGATCAGAGTTAGGTCCACATGTTCTCCTTTTTTTGTTAAAGAAGACTTATTTGCCTAAAGATATTGAATTTATTCTATTTACCTCTTACGTTTAGTGATCTAATCTTTAAACAGTTAAAAAGAAAATATTGAATATTGAACCATGTGACTTATACCCATGGTACATTACCGAACGCCATCTTGAACGCTTGTAAAAGGAACAAAGACGTAAGAATTTATGCGCACGTATTCTTTTCATAAATGTATATTTGTTTCTGTTTATTTGTTTAGATTTTTTGCAGCCTCATAAACGCCCAAGTAAAACCTTATCATTTTAAAGCCGATTTAATATGTGTCTTTTAAATTTATTTCAAATGCTTAACGCGCGTGCACGAGCGCCATTTTCTTATTCTAACTAAATACACGACATCAAACTATTACTAACTATTAACAGTTATTATATTCTGTAAATATGCAAGGTACTGCTTATTTTCGATAGTTTTTAGTTGTCAATATTATTAAGGTAGGTGCAAAATCAATTTTATTGTCTGTTGAAGCTCGATGCGCGACAGTACATATAAAATGATTAAAGGAGTGGTTGGCCAACATCTTGAAATAAGAAATCTGTGTTTCATAGAAAAGGGAAAATTGTTAGTGTTGTTAATTTGTACTGATTTTACATAACATTGTGGTATTTGTATCGTTTTAAGGATACTAAGAGGGAAATAATACGTTACTTAACACGCATCTGTACCATTGAGGGTAACACGAGCTGTGACGACTTTTCCCCTCTTTATTAAATAGTCAATCACAATGGCTGATGATACCGCAGAAGAAAACATCTTGGACTATGAGGATGAGGAAAATGAAACTCCTGTTGATGGAGCAGCTGGCGATGGTCCTGCCAAAAAAGATGTTAAGGGCACATATGTGTCTATTCACAGTTCAGGCTTCCGTGATTTCTTGTTGAAGCCAGAATTGCTGCGTGCTATTGTAGACTGTGGGTTTGAGCATCCATCAGAGGGTAAGTAACTTGCAAAACTGCTTTGGCCACACACTCAGATGTTATTTAGATGAAGAATTATTGTAAAACTTTTTGCTAGGATTAGTTTATCTGTAATGAGTGCAACAAAAGTGGTATAACTTGCTAAAAATTGTTTTCCTTTTTATGTAATGTATTTAATGATTATTGTTGATGCTGTCTCTTGCAGTTCAACATGAGTGCATTCCACAGGCAATTTTATCAATGGATGTGCTTTGCCAGGCCAAATCTGGCATGGGCAAGACGGCAGTTTTTGTTCTTGCTACTCTTCAGCAACTGGAGCCTGTTGATGGACAGGTAGTTAACTCACCTTTATGCAGTGTATACCTTGCCAACATTATCCTGTCTTGAGTATTATGAAGTTACAATTAGCACGTTTAAACATTGATTATTATTTTACCTAATTTTAGCTTTTTATGATGACCTACATTGGTAGGTACTAGCTTGTGTGTTTGTTTGCTATAAGTGCTTTTCTATTTCACTAGGTCTCAGTGCTTGTAATGGCACATACTCGTGAGTTGGCATTCCAAATCAGCAAGGAGTATGAGCGGTTCAGCAAATACATGAACAACGTTAAAATTGCTGTTTTCTTTGGAGGCATGCCAGTTAAGAAGGATGAAGAAGTACTCCAGAAAAACTGCCCTCACATTGTGGTTGGCACTCCAGGCCGTCTTTATGCCCTTGCCAAAGCCAGGACGCTGTCACTGAAGAACATCAAGCATTTTATCTTGGATGAATGTGACAAGATGTTGGCAGATCTTGGTGAGTAGAAAAAAGTTCCTTGTGTTTAAGCAGGTAAGAATTCATTCATATTCTTTATGACAGTTTTTACTGTCCTGGTCATTTGTAAAAAGGAGAGGAAGTTGCAGTTTGTAATGCAAACAGTAATGCCTTTTTGCTTTCAGTCCCTGACTTGGGAATTTTTAGCATGTCAGGCATAATCGTGCCTTGTTGGTATACATTCTTTGTTCTGTACTTTTTCAGACATGAGACGTGATGTGCAAGAGATATTCCGCATGACTCCACATGAAAAGCAAGTGATGATGTTTAGCGCCACCCTGTCCAAGGACATCCGCCCAATCTGCAAGAAATTCATGCAAGACGTAAATACACCTCTTGGCTACTACCTGTATCACGACTCCAGATCCCTATTTCACCCAGCCCCGATTTGCTGTAGTGCTGGCGGGGGCTGATCCCTTGTTGGCCACCTGCTGCCTCACCAGCTGTCTGCGGCCTGTCTCCTTTGTCATCATTTTTGTCCTTAAACCAATGCCAACATGTGCAAATGTGCCAGCCTTCAATATCAGGATGACCGAATCTAAATTCTTCTAAAATAGGTCGAAGCCGCACACAATATTCGCGCATTATTCAGCGCTGTTTAGCTTGCTGCAACCAGGATACCAATATATTTTTAAAATGTCAGATGCTTTAATGACTAAACAAAAAAGGGGGAACATTTCCAATTTACATACTGTCAGCCAAAAATATTCTTTGTCATTTTCACAAATAAGTGAACAAATTCGATATTTTGGAGGTTAGTGTCCGTGGGCAGCAATAGATATGTCTCACCATGAAGCTTCGAATTACCTTTGGTAGTGTACAGAGCTTTTAACTGTCCTATTTGGAATACTTTATGGTGTATTTACACGCGCAAATACATGACTGAAAAAACTAAAATTATGGCTTGGGCCTGTTGTCCACCATGATCTATTCAAATTAGAAGTTATATTTAGCAGCATCTCATCGTTGCTAATAGGTAGAGATCTTAAACATCACTTGCATTCTGATAAGCTAGAGTCTAAGAGAGATGGAGGCGCAAAATTCCTTAAGCGCTGAACGCTGGGGATATTGTGTCTCTGCTGTGTTAAGCAGACTGATAGATAACTCGGTCCACCAAGTGTGCACATAGTAGGATAAGATTAAAGCATTAAACGATATCTGCTTTGGAAACCCCTCATATCGTGGATATAAGGACTGTTCATTTGTACGACCATAGGGAACATGGTGAAGAGTGCGTTATTTTATTTCTCGGTCAGTAAGTTCTTCTAATAAAAATTCTTTTGAAACGAAAATTAAGAGGTTCCGTAAGATAGGTGGAAGTACTTGTACACAATATTAGGTCAGATTGAAAGCATCTCTACTCTTACAAATGTTTAGAAACCTCCACCTGAGATTTCTCCCTGCAAGCATTACATCTCTATTTTGCCCTGGTTGCTGATGTGCGAACTTTTTTTTTTTTTTTTTAGTAAAGTAGGAAATTTACATCATCAGTTCTACTCAAGGCACAAACTATCCTCGTGCGCTAAACGCTGGGGGTGTAGTGCCTATAAAATGTCCATTACATGCATGAAAACATGATAACAACACCCTTGCATCCTCTACCTGCGATATGCATTGCAAGATCAAGTAGAGCCGTCATCGTCTTCAATCCAACGGAGGGCAGAAAAGCTTTCTGCATGTATTTGGCTCCCAGTTTGCCTGTAGCAGCTGGAAGGGTCTTCTGCTTGCCCATGCCTGCCATGGTTTGCTTCCATCCGTTCAGCCTAGCTGGGTAGAGGCACAGTCTGCGTTCCCACTTTGAGGGATCTGCACCTGTCTTGGGGTTGGAGCGATCCTGGTGGTCGTCTGCTTGGCCTCCGTCATCGGCGCCCATATTCTGAGTTCTTTCTTCAGGTGAAAGGTGCAGGATGCTGTGCAAACTTTTGGAAAATGGTGAAGCACATGTTGGTATAAATAATTCTGCAGACTCGTGTTTTCCATGCCCAAAGTTTTTCTCTTTTTTTTTCTTTTTTTCTTTTGGAGCATCCTGCATCTTTCACGTTATGGTCTGTTTTTAAAGTGTTAAAATATTTAAAAGTTTTATAGCAGTGTAGAGTATTTTTTGAAAATTTCTGGGTTTTACATTGTGTTCATATTTTTATTTAAAGTTATGTGCTTACTGTTAATAAGATAATTGTTAATGCAAATTTTTCCTGAAAAGGCTGATCTGGTAGTTGATTACTTGATGTAAAAAAATGTTTTCTTATAAAAATGAGGGTTTTTTAATTAAAGAATGTAGTAGTAATTTGATAGGTACATTGGTCGTGTGCATTGACATAACTTGCAGCCCATGGAAGTTTATGTGGATGATGATTCCAAGCTCACCTTGCATGGCCTGCAACAACATTACGCAAAGCTGAAGGATAATGAAAAAAATCGCAAACTTTTTGAATTGCTTGATGTGCTGGAGTTCAACCAGGTATTAACCCTTTTATAATCTGTTTTAACAAACAGCAGGAAAGTCCTTTTAGCACATGCCTTGTTAAAGCATGATTACCCTTCTCTAATTTTTTTGCAAGGATTAAGAAAAGTTTTGTTATCCCAAATATTAAATTGCTAAGTTCATTGTCGGATTTTTTTCTGGCAGTTTTGATCAAAGGCACAAGTGGGGTCATTGTAGAGACGTCATGTGTGTGCTTGCATTATTAGAAAAGGTTCATTTTCCATTTAACAGGTTATAATCTTTGTGAAAAGTGTTCAGCGATGTATGGCACTTGCACAGCTGCTGCAGGAACAGAACTTCCCAGCCATTGCTATTCATCGGCACATGACCCAGGAAGAAAGGTAGCACATTCATAAGATGTAAACATCATTGTGCAGAGCGGAACTGGCTACAAACTAAACGCTTTTAATGATCTCAGGTGGTATCTTGCCACCATGGAAATTGTCTTTAGAACATTTTAATGTAGTTCTTTACTAAACAATTTCATAGAGAAAAAGCAATATTTAAATTATAGGGACTAATCTTCATGGATGTGGGCTAATTCTTTAGATGTCTGTTTCAGATTGTCACGGTATCAGCAGTTTAAAGATTTCCAGAAGCGCATACTTGTTGCAACGAATCTATTTGGTCGTGGCATGGATATTGAGCGTGTTAATATTGTCTTCAATTATGACATGCCTGAGGACTCCGATACATATCTTCACAGGGTTGGTGTCTTTTATCGTCTTAAAGTAGTTATTAATTGTGATTTTTTTTTTTCAGGCATACTAACTTGACAGTTAAATTGCTTGGTATTATGCTAAAAATTTAAACATTGCAGGTTGCTCGTGCTGGTCGCTTTGGCACAAAGGGTCTGGCCATTACATTTGTGTCTGATGAAAATGATGCTAAAATCCTGAACGATGTCCAGGAGCGCTTCGAGGTCAACATCACAGAGCTTCCAGATGAGATTGACATATCATCATACAGTAAGAAGAAAATTGGTTTAATTAAAATGAAATATTTGCACTTCACTGTTAATGCTAGAATGATGGTTATTGCTGGTATCTGTTTAGTAGCAGCATGTGGTTAATTGCTTACAAATGAGATCTATTAGCCATGTTTCTGTACCAGAATCTGCCAGGTAGGCACTTGCACAATTTCTTGATGCATCCTTCACATAGGCAGCTTCATACCCCTACCCCCCCTTTTTTTTCTAAGATGGGTTCTGTATTTTCAAGGTACAATTCTACAATTTATGGGGTAGAAAGTAAATATATTTTAATTTTTTTTCCTTTTCCAGTTGAAGGACGATGAGGCAGCACAAGCAAACCATGTTCATTGTGCAGCAGCACTTACAGTTGTATTTTAGTGTCATAATTACTTTGATCTTGAAAACTTGTATTTCTGCAACAAATGGACAAGTAGATCTAGTTCTCTTTTAATGATTTTAGCAGTAATTTTGTGAGAAAGCAATGGAGAGAATGTTTGTTATCTATGCTGAATAAATGTTACAATCTTTGGTGAAGTGTTTTACTTAAAACAATATTGTAAATTACTGGACTTCTGCAAGGTTATGTATGTGCGGGGCTGTTAATTGATCAGTATTGAAATTGAATGAAGTGTTTAACTGGGTTGGCATATTTGTTGAACGGATGTTTACTAAC
This sequence comes from Pomacea maculata, assembly GCA_004794325.1. Classification (NCBI taxonomy): domain Eukaryota; kingdom Metazoa; phylum Mollusca; class Gastropoda; order Architaenioglossa; family Ampullariidae; genus Pomacea; species Pomacea maculata. The sequence goes on along the minus strand of SRHC01002934.1, from coordinate 46,751 downwards.
TTCATATTCCTTTATTCATATTTTCTTTTTAATCGCAACACTTGCATACAAATCCGACGAAGGTTTAGTAAACCACAGTTCAGATGAAAATAATGAACAGAATGTTATTTTCACCACAGATGTGCTAACAGAACGCAAAGTGTTACTTTCTGATATTGGTGCAACGTTTTGCAAGATAATAAACTCTATTACGAAAGTATTTTGAACATCCACAGATAATGCAATACCAATGAGACAAGCTAGATATCATTCAAGCAAATTTATTTGTACAATTTCACATGTAGCAAACAATGGTACACTAAAAACAGTTCTCTTGTGGAATGCTAAGACTTGGGGGGAAAAAGCCAGCCATACAAAATAAGCTTTTGACATAGGAATTTCAGGTCAATGTTTTACAGGCCCTTAATCTGCCACAAGTCTAGATGCAAACAAATAGCGAAACCAGCACAGTGCCATACTTGAACACGTTCATAGTCTATTACAGATGTCAATGAATGCAAGCAATTTCTTAAGAATGCATCTTTTACTCTGCATCCTTCATAAGTGTTTTGCAAAAAAAAAGAAAAGAGAAGTTCCTCTTTAAACAGAAATGAATATGTGGCTTGAACACAAGGTATGAAAATGTCAAAAGTCATACTTATGTCTTTGCATCTAAAATGTCATTATTTCTACTGAGTGGACCAGTTTTAACTGTATCCGAACTTTGGCAAATGAGAGCCTGTTTAAAATTTATAATCTGCAGATTACCCAGATAGAAATAATTGTGACAGTCACTCAAAAAAAAAATTCTTCCAGTATGACACTTAAAAATTTGTTAAAAGACAAGCTGCTGCAATGCCGGTCCACCCTAACAAAACCTATCTGACAGGTCATGAGATCCACAACAGGTCTTATTGGCAAGCTTCTAAATGCCAGAATACTTGGTGTATGAATGTGTTGGTGGAATAGAGTTTCATCACTAAAGACAAGGATGTAGATCAGACCTGGGCAAACGCCGGCCCGCGGGCCGGATCCGGCCCGCCTCCTGTCTCTGACCGGCCCGCCCGCTGGCTCGCCCACCAGTAAATATACTATATATACAGTATTGGGTAAAACTGAGTTAACTATATTAGTCCGGCCCTCTAGAACCATCCCAGTTTCTCATCCGGCCCTCTAGAACCATTCCAGTTTCTCATCCGGCCCCTTGGGAAAATTAATTGCCCACCCCTGATGTAGATCCATGATTTGTAAACTTACACAGCATGATGCTTCACTAGAAGGTGGTTGACTCGTATTCTGCTTAACAATCTACACTGAATAAGGGAGCTTCTAGAATTCATTATCCAACTTCACTGTTCTAGATCGTGATTTTACAGTAGGTATGGAAAAGAACCTGGCTGAAGATTTCTTTAAACCAAATGGACTGTTCCACTAGCAAAATGGTTATTCATATAATAGCATTATTTTATGTCAGAAATGTGCACTTCGCCATTTTCAACTGTGAAGTTCATTGTGTACCATGTCGAGACCAAATAATAATATCTGGCACATGCGTTCTTAAAAGCAGTGGGCAATCTACAGCTTAAAGAGAACACACACATCTGCATGGAAAACATCAAAATTTAGGACTAAATAAGGAATAGGCAGGCATCTTATGATAAATCAAAATTTGAGATTTAAATAGTTCAGACATGTACCATCCTAAACAAACAGCAATGAACTTGGCTCATTGGCCATAAGTTGTAAGCAGTTCCCAGACCACAGGCGTGAAAAAAAGTTAATTGCAGACATTTGCAGTTTGACAGTGGACACATTTTACCCCAACACTGTCACATAAAGGTGGTATCATCATAGCTTGATTTGTGCTTGGTTCTTGCCTCAAACAATTCACGTATAAGACTGGCCTTTTCCTGGTCAAGCTTTGCAATTTTATCTGACCTCTCTCTTACCTCCTGCAAAACAATGCACTTGATAAAAATGCATCACTACATTCTTTCACATGCATCTTGAGAAGGACACATTCAAAAAAATTATAACTTCAACAGTATTTAGTAATGTGTCTATCACTCAGTATAACTGCTTTCTTAAAACTTGACAGGTGCAGTGCATGGGAAAGAACACATGCATCTATAAAACATTAACCTCCACCTATGTCCTGAACTTACTGTAAATACACCCACACATTTAATATAACAGCAAAGTTTCAACGAATCTTGTCCATTTGTTTGGATCTACCTCTTTTGAGTTCCCAAGGAGTGCATGCACTTAGTATGCAAATTATTCCTGTTGAAAATTAGCATTTTAATGAGCTTTATACTGTAAACCTAATAAGTTACTGACTACAATGAGATTTAGTACTGGGACACTGGGCTTACCTACAAGAGGAAAGTGGGTGAAAGCAAAAATTATTTCAAAAATACTTGTTTTCAAATTAAAATATTTAATGAGTCCCTGGGTAAAAAATAAGTCTGCCAGTCAGACAACTCTGTGCTCCATCTAATGAATGTCTCTTAAATATTCCTGTCACCAAAACACAAGGACAGGAGTTATAGCTATCTGCGACGTGAAACAACTCTCTCGCTGCCCATATCTGCCATCTACCCACTACTGAATCCTTTCAATGCACACCGAAAAAGCCCACCTTAAGCATTACTCGTAACACAGGTCTAGTCCATTTTCCCACCCTTAACCCCTTACTGCGATTTCCCAGCTCATCTTCCTTTTGCAAAATCACAATCTCTCAATCCCTGCAACTTGGTTCCTCTTTGTAATTTCTGTTGTTTTTTTTTAAATTCATCGCTACTTTTGTTTATTCTTCTGTACTTCATATTTTGCTTGTTCTTGTCTTTCCGATGTTGTCCGTCCGTGTCTCATTAGTGTGCTTAAGCATGCTCCTTAGGAGTGTGATTATGCACTATACAAATACCATTTTTTAAATTACAATAAAAAACAATATTTTTATCAGAAAAACATAACGTTATTGAGTTTTGTGAAAGTAAATGGTACCCATGGTTAGCTCGTTATTTGTACTTTACTTCATTTGTGTCTGTATCGCATCAATAGAAACATGCAGCACAAAATATCCATCAACATTGAAATGAAGTAGTTTGAATCATTTGCAAATTACCACACAGGTACCTAGGTTCACTTTAATTCTGCTGAATCAAAAGTTGCCAATTTGTATGAACTAACTGCAAGCTGGGCAGACCCAACACTGTTTAAAAAAATCTGACAGGTTCGGTTACAATGGTGGTTACCCAGGCAGACATGGAATATAATGCTAATGCAGCATGACTTGATATTTTCTGTGCAAAATGTGATTATTTTTTGTTTATTAGAATGACAAATGGTAGATAATTAACATTAAATAAATAGAGTCGAGCTAGTAACAATGCAGACATTTAAAGCACATGGGTCCGAGTGAAAGGTGCATGTAATTTTAAATTGGGATCACCAGAAAGACACATAACAAACATTTTGTGAATATTTAATAAATAAGCAACTGAGCACCAGAAAACAAAAAACAAACCCAAAGCACTGCATGACTTGAGTATGTCAAAAGGTAACATGGTAGACAAAAACCAGGAAGACCCCCAAATAGCTGTTGTGGCTTGTACCTTGTATAGTATTATAAATGTCACATTTTCACAAGCCAGAACCATCTACTCGTTCTACATTTTCCCAGCCATACAAGCCAGCATCAAACTTAGAACAATCTAGTTCTGAATCTGGAGAGTGAGAATCATGACATATATTTTCTTATAAGCAAATTAATGTCTCGTGTATAGAGCTAATTGACAGTGTTAATATAAATTGAAAAATACAAGAGTTATCACTGCTTCAAATTTAACCCAAATCTGTAGATCAGAAATTAAAGCTGTTTGAAGTTGTTACACTTAAATTTCTAATTTTTCTGCCTGAAAGACTGATAATTTTTTTTTAATATTTCCATCACCACATATCACAAAAGAGGCCTTATAAGTTTGTAGAAAAAATTAGCAGAGTACAACATTGTGGTTAATTTGAAATAAATTTTTTGCCACGAAAATTTAGTCTTTGAAATAGAGTACTTGAAATATGGTGGTTCCATGGAAAATGATCATGGGTGAAACTAATATTTCCAGACTTTGATGTCTTTTTTCCTAGTATTTTTGCACCTTGTTTTTCAATCACTTCAGTTAACAGTGTTCTCAAATACATGGTGATTTCTAAGAATTCAAGATGTTGTATCACACAGCTTCAAACATGGTCTGATATAGTTTTAGCAGCAATGCAAATCACGAACTTGAAATAGTAATCTCTTGAGAACTAATTAAAAGAGTCTCACCATTTGTTTTGTTTTCCTAACATTTTTTGTACTTTCAAGTGAAATTTTAAAAAAAGTTCATTTTTAAAAATCTAATTTTGTCTAGCAGTACTATATAATTTTGACTATCAATTTCTGTTTTGGTGGCAGTGGCTGTCATCATACTTATGTCAACTGATGTAAGAAATCTTCCTGAAGTGGTCGACAAGATTTTAATAATCTGCTGTTCACTATAAAATACATGATCACTGTGAAATCAACCCAAATTCACTAACAGACTGACCTGTGTAAGACGTCTATTTTGTTCTTTCAGCATCTTAATTGTTGCATCACTAGAATGAGGGCTCAGCGTTGAGGTGACAGCAAGATTCATATGTAGGGGAAAACCCTGCACAGAACATTCCGCAACATCAACTCTTCATGTGCAAGATATTTTAGAGGTAACATTGCAAGTGTTGAAGAAGTAGACAAGAATACAAACCTTTTCTGAGCTCTCTACAAGGGTTCGCAGCTGCATGTTGACCTCTGCAATGCGAGCTTTCTGGAAATTCATACGCTCCTGGTGGGCCTCCAGTGAGTTATCCTGTGCAAGATCAGACGAGGAAGTGAGCTGAGAAAAACTACCAGTTTACCATCACAGTTACAGGGACAGTGATGGATGAGCACAAATACATTTTTATGCCGTGTGGCTGGCGATCATATTTCGTTCATCCCTTTAGAATATAGATCTGAAGTAATTCACATTTGATGCTGTAATCTTTTCAGACAATATACGTATTACTGTAACACTGTTTTTCAAAAATAGTGTGTAGCTTAATTATACTTTTACAGATGAAAACACAAGACATTCTGGAGAACTAAAGACAGGAAGGGTGACATCTGTTTAGTGGTAAGTCTCACTCACATTGTAGTTAACCTTGCCCAGCATTTTTTGCTTCTCTTGCACAACTGTAATCTGCCGAAGGTACCAGTCTCTTGCCACATCTACCATTTCTAATCCCGTCTTCAGCATAGTAGCCTCCTCTTCCAACTGCTGCATGCGTTTTATCTATACATCATAACCATATTGACTTTTAAAGGGATTGTAGAGGCAAAATAAAACTGCTTAGAATTTCTTAAAGAGTATGATCAGTTTGAATCTCTTCTATTTTTGTGACTGTTCATGTGGAAAAAGTGGAATGTTTTATAGGATGTTGTGTTGTCCTCCGATGACGTCATCTCGATCCCAGTCTGAACTAATGCAACGATATGGTTAATTGCTCATAGCCATCTTGATTGTTATTACCAATTCAACTAATGACACACCACCAATCACGAGTTCAAATCCTAAAAATGACCGACACTTCCCCTCCCTCGCCAACATCACACAGCACGTCACAGATGGGCTTTTTGCTAAATATAATAAAGATTTTTATAGGCAGTGCACAGCAGAGCTAAAATGATTGTATAAAAGCTGACACATAGCATGCAGGAAGTAAGAGCCTTAATTTCTTCTTATTCCTTTTGGACCCCAATGGAGCATAGGTCCACAACTAACCACACCAGCGGATCCAGTTCTGGGCAACCCATCCCAGTTGGGTCCACATCATGCCAGCAGCCTCCGCCTCTCTGTGGACCAATCTCCTCCATGTATCTCTGGGTCTCCCAACCCTTTGCCACCCGTGGGTTCCAGCCCAGAGCTTGTTTTGTTAAATCGTCGGCTGTCTTTCGCAAGGTGTGACCCACTTCTGCTTTTTGATATCTTGGCTGGCAGGTTTTTGGTTGGTTCTTTCCCATATAACTGTATTGGAAATCTTCTTGGGCCATCTGATGTTGAGGATGTAGCGCAGACATCTGTTGACGAATGTCTGAATCTTACTTGTGATGGTGTTTGTCACAGATCATGTCTCAGATCCATATAGAAAGACTGACTTAACGTTTCCGTTGAAGATGCAGATCTTGATGTGTAGAGATAAAGCCTTGCAGTTTCAAGAGCCTATTAATCCTTTCAAAATCCTCTTGCAGTAATAAAGTCTGTAGTCGCCTATGTATTGAAAGTAATTTATTTTTAAGTAATTAAATATTGACAATACTGTCTGAACTGAGTAAAATGTTTTTAAAATTACCAATTAAAAATGATTTAACTAGAAATATAAAAACACTAATTTTAAACTGTTTTTGTTCTAGAAGTTTTTTTTTATATTATCAGTGCTCATTAAACCTTATTTCTTAAACTTGACACCAAATGTAAACAAAACATTGACTACACATAAACTTTTTTTCTCTGCCCTCCACCTTCCACCCCATACACATGAGTATGTGCACACAGAAAGTGTTTACCATGTTGTGGTCCACACCATTTTGGAGGGTGTGACGTCTGCCTGAACCATGGCGCCGCACCGAGGCCTTGCCTGGACTCTGGGACTGCCCTTGTGCTCGATCCTCTGTTGGCTTTCTTTGAAACTGCTCTATGTTGGCTGCAAATAAAGTTTCTTTAAAAAAAATGGGTTATGTTGATTGTGATTGGAACCATTTTTTAGTTTGAATAAATGGTTAATCACATGGTATCACTAAGCAAACAGCAAACTACCAAGGACCAGATCACTTGGCCTGTTCCAAAAACACACCAATTGATCCTATTATAATTAAATAGAACTAATTTAAATACAAGAATTACAATAGAGCTTAAATATGGAACTAAAAACAATTTTTGTTAATAGCTTATTGGTTGGGATTAAGCCTCACTGCTTCTTTGCTGTAACTTAAGTGCTTTTTAGATTTGTACATGTACAGTGCCTCAATATAAGCCAAATCTAGTGACCTTGCCCGTCTGCTATAGACTCTATTACAGAGAGGGAGATCATGATTATCTTCATCATATTTAATGGCATTGTATAAATTGCCTGTTCATTTGCACTCTGTGAACTTAGTTCATTAAGTTAACCTTAACATTTGAACAGCTAGAAAAGTGTATGCATGAACTGAATAGTATTGAATAATATTGAAAATACTTGTAATAGTTTTTACATTACACCAACGAAAACACCAGCTGCTTTCTGAAAGACCACGTCCATGTAATATATAGAAGTTTTAGTAATATCTTAAAACACACACACACAGGTGAAAAGGATAAAAAAGAAAGTGGGGAACATGACATGTAAAAAAAACTTTAAAACTTGAGCATTTTCAGCTCACTGTCAGTAAAAAGTCAGATCATGCAAGCTGCTTACCATAAATAGCATGGGAAGAGATATCATGGACTGAACTTCCCCCATTATCCCCCTTCAAGTGAGGTCTTTCTCTGTTGCCTGCTGGAACTGCCCTCTGCTGGGCATCGTCCCAGTCTTGTTGCCAACTCTTCAGCTCGCTTAGGATCTGGCGATTCTTACTAGCATCACGCGGAGGAACTTTCGGGGGATTCAAGTCAGACCCTGATGCCGATTTTCTGATGCCAGGATTAAACGACCTCTCTGGTCTGGGTGGGGGTCGCAGCTGTTGAGTATGGTAGGGGTGGCCTGTTGTCGTCTCGTAAATGTTAGAGGATGGCGGATTATTACTGCGGCGATAACCGTTCGCGCTGTTGTGCGGTTGCGGTTTGACAGCTGCGGTTGCAGGTCGGGTATTATTGTTGCTGTTGCCATCGATCTGGTGTTTCACTGAAGTCGAGTATAATGTCGTGGAACGCAGCGAACTGGCTGTTCCCTGTTTGTGTTGATCTGAAGAATTGTGTGAATCTTGCTGACGAGTACCTAGGTCTCCATGAAGTGGATAGTTTGTTGAAGATCCGGCTGTAACGATCGGTATTCGATCTGCAGGACGACTAGAGAATGGAATGTTACCTGGCGGAATTCGGTTTTCTTTTTGTATTATGTAATTATTTGTGCCACTCACTGAACGACGCTTGCCTTGTTCTTTACCTTGAATTAATGCCATCTTTAGGCCAGCAACGAAACCTTCGAATGTAAGTAAACCATTGGGAGGGGTTACTTTACGCAGCCCTTCCACAACGCCCGTGGGTAGATCTCGTACACCCTCGTCGCTCCATCTGCTTTCGATGTCTCTAAGTCGTATCGAACCGGTATGCTCTTCATCTAGAATGTCAAAAAGAATCTTTAGGGAGGCAATAAATTGCTTTGGAAGTCCGTTGTACACATCGTCCATGTTCTGGCCTGACATTGTTAAAAATTTATAATTATAAACACAAGCATCGAGAATGACCAATACTCTCAATGTACAACACGGCCTTGTGTATTCAAACCAAATGGTCTCATCGGTAAGCAGCTAAAATAAGCTTGCTTCTGATTGGCTTAGAGATATTTGGCACCCAATGAAAACTTATTTGTTTGAATACATACTCTCGCATTATAAATAACCCCTCGATAACACAAATGGTTTATTAGTAAACTTTAACAGTATAAACAATTTATTTTATTTACTTTTTACAAATTTTACATAAATTCTTATATTTATATTATTTTAATAACATAATTAGAACTGTTATGAGGTAAAAAGAGAGTAAATTTGAAGACGCCATCTTGACAGTAGCTTGATGCGTCTGAGTTGAACGAAGGTAAGCTTTCAGATTACAGTTAAAATTTGCATTCTGCAAAAAAATCTGGTCTTAATTGTTATAATATACTTATTTGGTATTATTAATGAACAAAGTCACTACGAGTTAAACAAACTGGTTGTGTTATGGCTAGTGTTTTTGGATTGTGAATGTCTTAGCACGTTGCGCATTTTTAAGTGTGATAGTCTTGATCTCTCGGAAAAAAGAATAAAAGTCAAAAAACGTAATGCTAAAATTACTCTTTTCGCATAAATTTACTACCAAAAATATGCAGTAGTTACTACAATAAGCCAGCATTTAATCTTCATCACGCCTAGCATCGTAAAATTTAAGAGTCAAATCAATCAACCCCCTATCTTGGTTTACATTGTGGTCAAATTTTCACTTCATGTTGTGTCCCTAGGTTCGGGATAATAAATAATTTGAGATAACAATCGGGGCTTACACAGCACATAAAATACTATTCATAGTAAAAAGAAAGATCCATCAAGTTAAACATAAACACCCTACAAATTTCCCGAAATTACATGTGTGCGTATAGACTGTCGTCATAGTATATGTATAGCAACAGTGAACAACTTCGATATTATAGAACGCTGGCGGTAGTTACGTACGTCAACAAACATGCGCAGTAGCAGCTACTGAGAAATGTATGCAAATTATTATTATCTCGCCTGGTTAATTTAATGGTATTTTATCGAAAAAAATGTAAAACCAGGAGTCAACGTCCTATCGAACCAGTTTGAGTCGTCAGACCTGGGTGGAGTTAACATTTTGTAATGTGACCTTTCAAGACCTCGGCCTACTTTGTAACAATGCAAAACAACTAACATATCCTTATAACCCGGTTCATTAAAGCCAGTTGATGGCACACAACTAAGTGCCCATTCCCTTTAGTCTGCTCAGTTCCACTCTCCTTTAACGGGATCGTGCCCGATACCCCTGTTCAAGCACCTAATTTTTCTAACTGCGTGTTCACCTAAATAACAGATTTGTGTTCACAAGTTGAAGATAAAAAGAACACAATTTTTGTTACAAATATATTTATAAATATAATCCTTTAATAATAATCAGCTTACTATGTGCTGGATTTTTAACTACTCAGCAGACTTGCTGAAGTAGCCCTTCCTTGGTGCAATAAAATAGTTGCTCAATGAATAACCCAAGAAAACAGGAATTTTAGTGCTTTAGCAAAACAGCGCAATGTGCCAAGTTTAGCCATAGTGCAAAATAGAAGCAGTACTCAATTGTGTAGAAAAACTACTTATCTTTATCAAATTGGGACTTTGTGTGATGGACATGCTAAATGATGATGATCTGTTGCTATATAGTCATATTTTGATCTGCAAGAGTTTGATGCGTCTTATGACAGTCAAGCTCTTGTGTAGGTAGCAGTCTGTTTGACCAGACTGTAAAATATTGGCTTCCTTGTGAAAGATTGCATTTCATCAGTTGCTTGCTTTGCAGATTTCAAAAAGTAGTTGAATATTGGTTATGCACACTTATAAATAGTGGATGGTATCAATCATTTAAAATTTAAGGAAACATCTTAGACTTTGCCAACTCAACCATTGCATAAAATATATGGGTCAGGTTAACCATTTTCATTTACCATCTTTGTCATTGTTAGGCTGTACACAGAATAATATTTTGTGTGTGATAAAAATTTCTGACTGAAATGAGTGTAAAACTAGATGACTTGCCAAGACATAAGTTGTGTTGACCATGCAAGGGAAATGGAAGACTTACATCCTTGCATTGCAGTAATGCTGACTTTACTAAGTTTTTACCACTTTGCCTGTGTTGAAAAGTGAGCTGAGTCAAGCATTAAAGGAAGGCTGACAGTACACTATATTCATGCATTCATGTCTGTGGTGTTATTTACAGTGCAATACAAATTTATAAGGAATATCATCAAACCATCGGGTAATGGAGGCACAAATGGGTGATCACATTATGCAATGATTGTATGCTTTTAACTTTAGCAAGTCCTCCAAACCCCACCTTTCTTCTACCTTGTCTAGGTTCTCTCGTTGGGAAATATCTCGCTACAAATTTTCAGGTCTTGATACTAAAGGTGCTACCAGAAAGACCCTACTTTTGTGTCATCAACATAACATTCATGGGTGAAACATTTCACCTGATCATGTTAGAGCCACATTCTGAGAACAGGATGAGGTAGACTACATGTGCACAAAATACAAACACTTGCCATTTGTAACCCATAATGAAAATTCAAAGAAGTGAATATATTCAAGATGGGACAAAGTCAGTGCTGCATAATTTGCAGAAAGTGCTGCCTCAAGACAGATATTTGGCACCCAGAGGGTGGTTGCTGTGGCAGCATCAGAAATGCAAAACTGAAATGGTTGAGAAGACCTGGAGCCACTCAAAAGAGGTACACTATACTAAAATAAGTAGATTTAAGGAATGTTTTTAAACAAGCATAGCTTGTATCATTGTTATTTATATTGTAAATTATGGCTTACAACAGAAGGTTGAGGTTATTGTGAATTGTGTTATTATATGTATTTAAAGATAAACATGAACAGTTTGAGTTTTTTCCCCATATATCATTAGATATAGGCAATTTAAACTAACTTGTAAGATACAGCCTCCAAAACGAATCCGTTAGTTATCCGCAAACGATATGCACATGTGATCAACAAGCGGTGATAACAGTGTACTACATCACATTAGTACAACCAATCAGAGAGAGAGAGAATGAGCGACAGTTCGGAATGTTCGTATGCTTCATACCTGAAAAACTGCTACTTTCACATGGGAAATGCAGACTTTCAGCGTCTGAATAACCCAAACTGTTGCTCCCATTGGTGTTCACAGCTGGTAGTGTTGTGAATGGGGTGTACTAACATGATGTGGTACACTTGTTAGTGGCGCTCGTTGATTGCAGGTATGAATTGCATACTTTGCTAGCGGATAATTAACAGATGGGTTTTGGAAGCTGAAATTTACAGATTAGTTTATATCACCTATATCTACCGATATTTGCAATAAAAAACATTCAGGTTGGTCTTTAATATACTACAGTAACAGGATTAGGAAGAAAAAGACTTACATTTTCCCCCTTTGGTATAATTGCAGCAATGGTCACAACATTCAAGCTTTCTTTCTCATCTAGCATATATAGATATCGTTTGCTGGCCACTTTTGACATAATTATGTGTGTAAATGTCTACTTTGATCTTTATCTTAGATGAATGTGCATTTTTCTTGATTTGGAAGTTGAATCGTTTGCTAGTTTCCATTAAATAGTACATTGCCTGTTATGTTTTTTGTGTAATTTTTGTACAAATGGTTTACTTTCAGACAGGAAATTTCTCGGCGTGATAGCAGTGCATAATCCTTGAGTCACTGTTGGAAGATCATTCTGATCATAAAGCAGCCCAGCAAGTAAATGTATATATATCTGTTGATGAGCAAGGTCACAGAGACTATGGATTGTGAATGACTTGCATGTTGATTCACCTACATCAAAAATGCCACGCTCCTCTAAAGGACGGCAAGTTAAAATTGCACGGCCGGTGTGCTTGCAATCTTCAGGTTTTTCTGACCACCAGTATTCCGTAAAACATTCCCAAGAAACTGTTGCTCCTACCAACTGTTCTTCTGAAGGTGACATGTCAGAACTGAGTGTTTCATATGATGTTCCAGAAGCTGTGGAAGAAGTATCACTGTCAGAAACAGATTCCTGTACTACACATGATGCAAAACCTTCTTTGACTTTTGTCATTATTCCATCCTCTAGTCAACGTGGACGTGCCAAATTATGTGATTCAGCAGGTTTCACTTATGTTATTCGTCACATCAGAAATGGGATTACAACATGGCGATGCTCTATCAGAAACAAAACTATGATTTGTCCAGCATCCGTCAAGCAAAATGGAGAAGAATTTGTGGCAGGTTCTGGAGTTCACAGCCATGAACCAAAAAATGGTGTTGAACTTGCATTGAAGGTGTCGGCTGAAGTGAAAAGGAAGTGTGCTGAAGATGTGTTTCGAAATGCATCTGATATTGCCTACGAAGTGCTGAGTACAATGGTTCCATGGGGGGATGCGCCAGCTTTACATGCCCTCCCTGCACCTGCCAATTTAATCAAGAAAGGCAGCAGAATGCAACAGCGTCTTAAACGGGGATACCTGACTACTCTAAACTTGAAGCAAAAACAGAAACCCACACCAGCAGAAATTCCTTGTGAAGATGATGTAGCAGGTCAGAATGGCATCTTGGTTGTTCGAGTGAAAACATTTGCTGGCGCATCTGTGCCAGGTCATGTTACTTCTTCTAAGCAGAGGAGAGCTGTTTCAGCATTTTACCATCATGCTTATTAAAATGTCATAAACACTCGTATTCATGCTCACAAACTGCTGTCCTCTGTCCTTCACATTTGCTGTTTACGGAATATAGCAAAGTATAGGTTGCAGAATGGCAGAAGAGCTTTGGTCCCAAACTAGAGAGTAACGGCTGTACTATGGGTCATGTACCTGAGCATCTAAAAAGTCTTATAATTGCGTGAAAAGTAATCAGAAACAAACACAAGTGCAATCTAGTTGTTGTGATGATTAAGTGCCTTAATGATCGTCTCCTTACTCGTCCTGTCACCAAAACAGCATACGGCCACAGGATTTTTAGTTATTGTGCAGCGAAACAACGGAACTTTCTCCCTTTCTATATCCACCACCTACCCACTATTGAATCCTTTAAATGTGCACTGAAAACACACCTCTTCCTCCAAACAACCTTTCCCATAACGCTCGTCCTTTTTCACAAACTTCCTTTTGCAATATCATGTTACTCTTGGCTTTTGTTCTTGTTATTTGGTTTCTCTTTTCTGTGTTTGATTTTATTCTTTGTTTAGTACAGTTGTTTATTCTTTTATAGCTTATGTGTTATTTATTTGTTTTCCTGTCCCTCGCATGCTGTCCATGTTTCGTTCTTGTTCTTAAGCGCTAAGAGCATGCTCCTTGGGAGTGTGAATATGCGCTTAACAAATTTTGCTTTTATTATTATACCTATAAAGTATTATTGGTCATGGTCAACACTGGTAATTCTTTAGTGTTCATGGCAGATACCAAGCGGTTGAGTTGGCAGTAGTCAAAACAAAAGGCAGTTATTCTATAACCAATGGTTGAATTGACGAGTAGGCACAATTACTGTTGCTATATTTAATATTAGTACAGTCGGACCTCGATACGTTGACCTTCCCTAAGTCAAAAACCTCCCTATATCGAATTGATTGTTAGTTCCCGGCCAAATACCTGTGCCTATTATGCCATTTTCCCTAACTCAAAAACTCAGTAAGTCCAATTTTTTTCGGGTCCCTTTGAGTCCGACTGTATTTAGTGCATCATTGTGATTGATTTTGCATTTTGAGGTAATTATATTGATCATGGGCACCAATAGCTAAAGCACACATTTAAAAAATGTGGACCTTCATTATAAAAACTTAATTAGAGCTGTTATTGATGTGTATTTTCACTCTTTTTTTTTTTTGCTATCTTTCAGAGAACACAAACATGAACCGTGGTATGCGTGACAACTATGGTGGTGAACTTTCCCGTGTACGCCAGTTGGGAGGTGGCGGTTATGGGTCTCTAGGAGGAAACTATGGAGGCCAAAGTGAAAGAGGAGGTGGATATGGTGGTCAGGGACTTCTAGGGTCCAGTCCTGGTCTTATGGGCCATAGCCGTGCTGGTGGTGGTGGAGGTGGCAGCAGTAGTAGCTACGGAATGGGCAACAGCAACCTAGACATGGACACCTTGATGCAACAGCGAAGTCTGCAGCAGCAGCTGAGCCTGCGAGAGTCACAGCTAGCTCTTGCTAACAGCCTTCTTCAACAGCAGTCCCAAATGCTGGATGGGCCTGGGCTTGGGATGCGTGGCACCCCGTTGGGCCTAGGAGGGTTTGGCATCGGTGGGGGGATGATGAATAAAAGGCGCCAGGATATGAGTCTCTCCGGATACCAGTCTGATTACAAACGCCCACGACGAGATTTCCAATCACCGGTAAATATTTTTGTATTAGAGGAAACGTGGTCAATGCCTTTGTGATAACTACCTTTAAAGTAGTTTGTTGCTAGGTCCTTTTCCTCCCTGTCCCTCCCTGTTCTCCTAAAATTTTTTTTAATGATTATTGTATGTGGAAATTCAGCCTTTTCTTTCTGATGTCAAAAATTGCAAAACTGTATTGGTGGGTCAAGTTAATAATTGGAGTTCTTTTCTAACTGAATAGATATTGTAAAGTTAATCTCATTTCCAGCATTGTGAGTAGCTGTATAGCATCTCAGCAATTGGCAGATAGAATATCTTCTCTGCATCCCAGAAGAAAACATTCAGCCTATAATGTTTTTTAAACATCTGTTGTTATTAATCTGTAGTAGTGGGCATGATCGCAGCTGTCACCTAGCAAAATTTTCAAATTTCCCTGGAACATCTAGTTTGGTAATGCTCAGAGAACCAAACTTTCAGAGCAACTGCAATCAGCTCTTAAGAGCACCATGTGCAGATTGAGTCAAACTAATCTCGTCATCACTGTTATGTTGATTTGTCTTGTCGTTGTCTTGCCTTGCCAGCACTTTTCTGTTTTAACTATTTGGTCTTCTTCCACTAACAAGGCAGGAACTTAGTGTTATCTACAGTCTATAGAAGCAAGTGTTTTCAGGATAACTTTTCTGCCAATCATTTATCAGTGAATGAATCTGTTTCTGCTGTTTGCATATGTGTATATACTTGAAACTTTGTTTCAAATTTTCGTGGACAGTAATTGTTCACTCTGTTTTTATGATTCACTGATGTTTTTAAAAATATATTTCATCTCAACACTTCTATAAATGGGTGTTACAATGAAAGAAGTGGATCATTCTCATCAGTGGGAATTGTTATAGCTGCAGCAGACTATTTTCATCACATTTTAAGATTTTTTTGTGGGTGAAATATTTGTTTTCCAACATTTCTATATTTCCTACACTTTTTAAAATTGGATTTTTAAAGGATTAAGTCTTGAATATTTTCTTGCAATCAGTGATGCCATTTATATTCTCCTTGAATTTCAATGATTGTGTATTCTTCCACCCAATTGTGGATCATGAATCGGTTTGCCGTAAAAACTTGCAAAGCTCAAAATCTTAAGACATTGAATTTGTCTATGCTTTGCATCAGAAGGAAAATATTTCAGCATTGGCAATTCACTGAACTTGTGTCGTTCACAAGTTCTCCATTTTATTGACGTCCACATTCACATTCATGGGGTTTCTTCCTCACTGCTGCAGCTTACGCGTTGAAAAAACTTGTTCTATTTTGATACCTCTTCTTTCTGCGAGTCTCTGTCGCTGACGCACCTGGGGCGGCCTGTTTGGTGGTTTTCAGCACAGGGACAGGCGCAGAAGTAGAGAAGGCAATGGAAGCAGCAGAGGGTCCAGCACCAGGAAAAATACAAACATGTCATCATCACGTCGCAGCAGCGAGCAAGCATCTGCAGGTAATGTTTTGGAATGGACTTTAAAAAAAATGAGAGCTGGGATTTCTTATCAAATTTCCTGTCCTATTTCTCATGTCCCAGTCAGTATCAATGCTTCTTTACACATGTTATGTACTCTTATTATTTTATATCTGTTGAAATTATGTGGGCTACATGTTGAAATCTTGGTCCAGAAAATGACAAAATAATAATTCACTGTTTCAAAACTCTTGGAGAAACCAATCAAGCTATGACTTCTTAGCATTTAGCGCCTTGTCTAAACAAACCATTCTGGTAAATTTTCTATTCACAGCTTTACACGTTTCTGTGAAATCCTTAATGGTAGACTTGTTATGTTGCCATTAAGATTTGGAAGCTCGGTTGTTGCTTCAAGCGAAAGAGGAATGCCATTGAAGCTGATTGAGCCTGCGATACAAAAGCCACATTCTCTAGCTGAACACAATTTTTTTAGCAGCTTTCTGTCAGCAGCACTTCCAGCAGTTATCTTTCTGGAAACAATAGCTTTAGGTTTCGTAGACGATGGCTTCATTTATGCATTTAATGAGTGCATATCAGTGATCAAGTAATCTGTTTATGTGACCCATAATTTGTGTTTACCATGGGGGCTTATGTATGTGCTCTAGTAGGTTTATTCACTACGCTATGCACTTTTTCTGCAGGGGTAAGTTTATAATTTCTTAAACCCTTTGATGATGGCTTGTTCCTTTTAATCTACAACTTGAGCTGCAGTTATGTCACGACACAAATGGGACTTTCCTGTGTAGCACACTTGGAAGCAGGAAACATTTTGAGGCATGCACAGTCTAACCTTGTGCTTGTAATGGGGCAGAAAACGTGTTTGTTGGGGCAGGGAGAATGTGTGCAGCATGTCCTTTTGTGCATTTGAAGTTCTGTTTTTAATATTTTGCCTGCTTCTTCCTTGGCTCATAGGAAGGGTCTGGTTTTTTTTTTTAATTTTTAGCTTCTCCCAAAATCTTACTGGCAGGATATAATTCAAAATATAAATAATTTAATTTTTTTCCTGACACCAAGTTGATGGTGCAGTTATGTAAATTTCTTTATACATGGATCAATTATTATTTTGTTAGCAGTGCTGCTGTACAGGGATTTTGGTTTCTTTTAAGCCGCTAAATTAAATCTAGGAATATGAATTTATAACTCCTAAAAATATTTTCTTTGGAAGTAAGAACTTTGAGGTTAGTGGAAAGACTAGTTGCTAGTGTTGCAATACCTTAAAAGCTGAGGGTAAAATTTGCTCGCAAGAAATAATTTAGATGATGTGGGGGAAGGCCTTAGGCTTAATGCCGTATGCTCACATTATGCTAGTTTTTCAAATCATTTATGCATCCTTTTTAGTAGCATCAAGATCAAGGTCAACTGATGCATATGATCCAGAGAAGCCAACTTCTGATGATGAAGTGAGTTGTAAATTTGATTGAGGTTTTTTTTTATTATTTAAGTGTAGCAACATTTTAAATGTTGCTAAATGTCCTACTCTGTGCTATTTTCTAAAAGAATAGTAATTTACAGGTAGAATTGGGGTTTTCTTTTGTTGTGGAACAGACTTGCCAGGCATATTCTTATCTGTATAAGGAGGTCATATTTTTAAATAGTTCTTCTGGTCTAATTTTCCTTTTGTACCTCCACTTGGGCAGATTTTTATGCCTTTTCCTATTCACTTTCTGCTCAAAATTAGCAGTTATCTATATCTCCTTGATTTCTTTGTGATTTTACAAGAGACCAAATGTGATTCATACATATTCTTAGTGACTCTCCAAACTTAGTCTTAGGTGCAGGTTTATTTGTCAGGCATCAGGAACCGTAGACTGATTACCAGTAGTGTGAAGTGCTATTGTAATGGGTTGGTTTATGGGGTGTTAAAGGGCAAAGGATCAGGTGACAGAAAGGATGAAGGTGGCAGTTCTGGAAAGCACTTTTGCCATGTGTGCAACATTAATTGCCGAAATGATGATGACTTCCGGGGGCACATGAACAGCGCTCGCCACAAGAAGCGTATGATGGATGTGTTGTCTGTCCACAAGGAAAAGTCCACGCAGCTGGCTGCCCGCATGAAGGCAGAGGAACACCTGCGTAAGATTGAGGTCAAGGAGAAAAATGGGTATGTTGTCAAGCTGCTTGCACAAGTTTTAGTCTAGATGGATATGTATTGGGTTACATTTTATATCATCAAATTTTGAAACATTCGATAACTAAAGATGGCAATATCTTACTAACAACTAAGCATCACACACCTATGCATTAGGAAATTTAAACTCTATTAAAATTCTATTAAAAAATATATATTTAAGTCTTAAAAGAACTTTACTGTCATTTAAGTATAATCGAAATGTTTTTGTGCTTTTCAGAAAAGGATTTTGCAAGATTTGTGACCAGGTGTTGGAAGTTCGCTATTCTGACCATATCCGCATGGCTTTCCATAGGGTAATTGTTATTAACATACATGTTTTTGAAGAATACGCACAAATATGGTTAGTGATGTCCAGTATACATGTGTATATGCATTGATCCAAACCTTCAACATCTGTGCTCTCAACATGCACGGCCATACACAAACACCATGTCTGCAAGAAAGATGACACATTGAAACATTATTACACATTATTTGCCTAGAAACGAGTGATACAAGTGATGAGGGGCTGTGGATGGTGTGGCGTTGAGAAATTCGCAAACTTCACAGAGGTTTTGGCTCACCGTGACACAGAGGAGCATAAGAAGGTAAGCAAATTTGACTTGCACTACAACCTTCCTATTACCCCTGTTTTTTAATAGTGTTAGAATTTTTTTGATTTACTGGAGCAAACTGTGTAAAGTGTAAAAAAGAAAAAGTTTCTGCAAAATGTGTTTGGTAAAGGAAGCTTTTTTTAAAGAAAGATAAATAGAGATCAAGCATGTTAAGCATAATTTAATCAGAAAGTTGTCGGTATTTGCATAGAACCAGGCTGAGCATGAGAAGAATCAAGACAAAGAGGGGAAGAGCAGAAATGGTCGAGGCAAGCAGGTGAAAGACTCACAGGTATGTTGGTCATCTACTTTACAAGAATTAGAGGGGGAGAGAGGGGTGAGTTGAAGCAGGGAAACAATGAGGTGTAGAAAGTTTGTTTCCTGTTTTTTCAAACTAGAAGATCTGGGGGGAAGTTGGGCACATCAGCTATTATTTTATTACCATACAGTTAATTCGCTTATGATTACTGTCGTATGTTTACATAGCAGGTCTTTCCAAATGATAAACACATCAACTATTTTATTTATATATTTTATATATTTTTTAATTTGAAAGGTGTGTTTGGGTTGAATATTGAATAGGATATCAGAAATGAGGATTACTTTATTAGTAAGTTTAAACAAGTGGTGGGCAGGCTAAATGATTCAGTTTTCAGGCAGGTTAGAGTGACTGGGTTTATTAGCAGCACTTTTTTTTTTTTCATTAGAAAAAGCCTGAAAAAGAAAAGGGCAGAAAAGAAGTGGAAATCCAGATCAAGTTGCCAGCAAAATTTGACAAGTTTGATCCGGAAGTTGCTGTTGGTAAGCAAATTTTGAAAGTTACCGTTTTGTAAGTTCTCATCCAAGGACCCTTGAGTCATTACCTTTAGCACAACACGTCTCTTTTCTTCGTTAGAAATTTTATGGTTGTTTCATGCTTAGGGTGTTGGCTGGCACACAAGAAGCCCAAAATGGGTTGGTTGGTGACACAGCAAATTGTTCAAGTAGGATGTTTCAAAAATTTTGTGCATGACCGTAGCTGATGATGGTTTCGTGGTTTTTTTTTTTTTTTCTGGTTTCTTCGTGTGCCCGCATCATTATCAAAATGGGGGGCATGTATTATTGAAAAGATATAATTGTTATATGCAGGCTTCTCTGCATCATTGATTGCATGTAAATTCTTAATTTAATACTTAGTTAGTCATTGGATTTTTGCTGTATATCATTAAGATTTTATATTTTCTTCTAGGAAATATTTTCCTTTTTATCTTCAGGTCAGAGTTGTGTGGTTCCTGTGAGCGGATTTTTCTGTAAACTTTGCAACAAGTTCTTCAACAATGAAACTTCTGCTAAAGATGCACACTGCAAAACAGAAGCTCACTTCACTAAATATAAGGTAGATTGTTATTTGACGAGTGATATGATGATCAGCTTAAACTTAAGAAATATTTGAATGTATGAAGGTGAGGGAGGGTTTGGGGAGTAGGCAAAAGCATTTATGGATAAACTAAACAAAATCTACAGTCTTTTACACCAGTTTTCAGTATTGCCTAAACCTGTTAACATTTGTGTATTTTCAAACAGATATAAGATGTTACTGTTAGAATTTTAAAAAGAAAAATCTTTAGAAGCATGATCCTTTTGGTACAATGTACAGTAAAATCTCACTATTAAAGTTTGCTAACATCAACCAAGATTCAGTCGCAACTAAGAAGGGTCTTAATAGGGAGATCAACCTGTTTTCATTCCACAAACCATGACTTCAAACACCTATGAAATACAGTTTGTAATGTTGAAATAGTGCTCTTAGAATCCATGTAATTTTGTTGTCATTTCGTATCTCTTGGTCATGCTTATTCTGCCATTGTTAGGCTTCACTGAAAATTTTTAGAGGAACTTGCTGTCCAGGAAAAAAGCAATTAGTACATATGTACCATAGTAGGCGTGACTGCTGAGGGGCTGTGATAGAAAGGTCTTGATAAAGAGATTTTACTCTTTCTACATTGTTTTATTTTGCTGTGTAGTCATTGCATTCTATTTTTGTGACTTCTAAAAATATTTCTTTCAAATAAGAGTTCCCCCTTAAATCAGTATACTTTAAACTATGCATCAGCCAGTTTTGCTGATATCATAAGTGCTGAGTGCTATGGGTGTGAAACAGGTTCACAGGTGGAGACTCACTTTTATTTTTAAATAATAGACAGTATGTCAAACCTTGTGTATAAATTATGTGCTTAACCCAGGCTCAGATGAGCTATTTTCAGCACAAGGCTTAAATAGAAAATTGGTGAGGGTAGGTGTGAACAATCCAGAGATGCAGAGGTGGAGATTCGAGCCCGACTGGCGAAAGCCAGCCAGGCCTTCGCCTCACTCAGGAGCACATGGAAGGCAAAAAATATCAGTCAGAAGATCAAGCTGAGAATCTTCGTCAGATGTGATAAACACCCTTCTTTACGGATCAGAATCATGGAAGATGACCAAAACCATCAGTAACAAGCTTGATGTCTTCCAAAACAGATGCCTCAGGCGCATACTTAACATCTTTTGGCCAAATACCATCACCAACGAAGAACTGAAACTGAGTACATCACCACGCAGGTTCAACAAAGGCACTGGAGATGGATTGGACATGTGCTCCGCCAGCAGACAGCAGACCTCTCCACAGTCGCCCTGCGATGGACTCCAGACGGCCGAAGAAAACGAGGCCGCCCAAAGGAAACTTGGAGAAGAACAGTGGAAAGGGAGATGAAAGGAAAGGGCTGGACATGGGGGTCACCTATAGCTGGTTCCAGCCGATCGACATCGGTGGCGGACTCTGGTTGAGACCTTATGTGCAACCTGATGCACGAAAACGTTTAGATAGATAGGTGTGAACAATGAATTCAACAGAAAGAAATGTGAACCTAGAGCATAAAAAATTGAAATCTCAAGCCCAACCAGGTCACCTCAAAACTGTAGCTTTACCTGGCTGCTCCTGACTTAAGAGAATAGAAAACAAAGGGGAAATTCACTTTAATAAAGGGAGAAACCTTTAAAAGGTGGGGTATGGGATTGTGTGCAAAAAGATGTTTGTGTTAATGAATTATAACACACATTTGCCTTTTCACAGAAATTCCTGTATGCAAAACTGAAGGCCAAAGCTCAAGCAGACAAAGAAGCTGCAGAAAAGGCTGCAAAGGAAGATGGTGATAAGCAAAAAGAAGGTCAGGAGGATGACAAGGAGACCACAAGAAATGAAGG
This sequence comes from Pomacea maculata, assembly GCA_004794325.1. Lineage (NCBI taxonomy): Eukaryota > Metazoa > Mollusca > Gastropoda > Architaenioglossa > Ampullariidae > Pomacea > Pomacea maculata. The sequence goes on along the minus strand of SRHC01002934.1, from coordinate 24,459 downwards.
TGATGATGACATCCATGATCACGATGACATCATGGAAGAGGTTGAAGAGGATGCCTCCGAAGACCCTGCAGGAAAGGTGGAGGGTGACGCGGTAGAGCAAGTTGTAGCCGATGAAGATGGTGGCCAAGAGGAGCCAGAAATTGGGGATGAGCTGCAGGAGAGGGAGGAGTATAGTCAGGAGACTGGGGACAGCGAGCAGCTCCACACTGAGGAGCAAGATGAAGACTCCATGTTAGAAGGGGATCCAGCAGATGCCATGTATGAGTACAATGAAGAACCCCTGGAAGAGGACAGCCTGCTGAAGGTAGGCCCTTATTAGTAACTGCTGTCATTAAAGTGTGTGATAAAGGAGGAGCAGATCCATGCATTTAGTTCAAGTTGTTTATCCAATTTAGATGCATGTCGGCAAGTTAAACGTGTTTACAAGCTATCAAGATAAAAGCTTAAACCCTACAAGTCCTTTCAATCCTCTTTCAGGAAATGACTCAGGAGAGTGCAATTTTCACAACTGCTGACGAAGATAATGCGGCCTTGTCCTCCATTGCTGATGCGGAGCCTACTCCTTCTGACTCCAAACTTGAAGCTGATCTTAGCCTTATAGGGGGAAGCAACTCGGAACTTCTTACTAGCCGTGAGGATGATGATGAGGTAAATGAAGTAGATTAACCAATAGAGTCATGCTGATTTTTAAATTCCATATTTCTTTTAAGAGTCTAGATAAAAATCACTACTTCTGATAATTGTAGGACAAAACTGTGCATAAATTTCAAAGGCAAGAAGAGTCAGTCTTAAATTCAAATCAATGTGCAAGTGTTATGAAGAGATTTTAGACACAGCGGTTGTCTTCATTAACAGTCTATAGGTACCATTTAGAAACTTTTTTGCTGTTTAAAACATGCAAACTATGAAAGAGTTTGTGTTGGCAGATGATCATTAGCCTCAGTGTAGAGGAAGGACCAGAGGAAACAGAAAGTCCGCAGAAGAGTGAAGAAGTGTCTCCAGAAAAGCCACCACCGACCAGCACCTCCACTCCCACCAGAGGGGGCTCCACAGGTAGAGGGCGTGGCGGTGGCCGGGGAAGGCGCGGTCGTAGAGGAGCAAAATAAGGCGTTATTGTGGGGGAGAGGGAGCATGATGACTAGAGTCTATGTGCCCCCTCCCCCTCCCTTTCTCTCAATCTTGGAATTGGCTATATACATGGTACTGTATCTTCATAGTTTCACATTGTAAGTTGATGGCCAATTTGAGCTTTTGGGAGCATCTCATGCACACACTATTTGAGTGTGTTTCTGTTCTTTTTTCTTTATTATTATTATTGGTGCTTCTTACTAGTTGGTGGTTTATAGAGACAGTGAGAGCCCTTGATATTGTACTTCACATGTAGAAATGGCTGCTAACCTTATGTCCCAGCACAACGTTTGATTACATGGCAGAGCTGTTATGACACTTATGCCTTAAGTTATATTTTCATTTGTCTTGCTGAAGGAGTTGAAATTAGTTCTAGGGAGTCGTATCATACAGACATGATTTGAAAACCTGTGCCATTAGTTGAAGATTCTTTCTTGTGACTGGTACTTTTTCTTGATTCTTTTTCTAAATAAATGCTGAACTTTGGTTATCGCTTCTTCCAGTAGAATTCTTCTTTTGAAAAATGACAGTGGTGTTATCCTCCAGTGAAAGTATTTTGACTTCCTGGGTATTAAAATTGCATTTTGTATGGTCCGCACAAACCTGTGTTTGGTTATCCATGATGTCCTTTTTTTTTTTTTTAAATCGGAGTTTAGAACGAATGAGTTACATGTTAGCAATGAAGAGAGAGATAATAACAAAGCACTTGTTACCGAGCACTTCAGGAATTTGGGGCATGATAATAAATGTGTGGAGAACCTGACCCATAGAGTAGTAGACAGCCAAAAGTGTTATCTTAGGGTATGTATTTTTTGTTTTTTGGTCACTTGTCAAGAGATGAAAGCTAGTGAAGGAAGAAAATAAGTGGAGACTTGTGCATGTGATGGGTAGTATGTATTGCCTTGTACATTTTGTAACCTAGTTTTAGTTCTGTTAAAGTTGCTTCTTTGGGACCATCTTTTATGATGCAGAATTGTTTTTCTTTCCAACACACTTTGGTAAAACTTTACCACGAGAACAAAAAAACACACACATGGGGACTTAACTGAGTTTTTTTAAAAATTATTTTATTGTATTTTGAGTGCTGAGTTGATTGCTTTTGATAATACTTTCACTTGTAAAAGATTCCCATGTCCTATGTTTTATTCCACCCTGCCTTGTTGTGAATTGTCAAAAGCTGCAAGGCAGAGTTATGGTGGCTGTGTGTACCACAGGGGATATGAAATATGTAGTCCAGCTGTTAAAAGATTAAAGCCTGCTGACAAATATTAAGGAGCTTTCCTGTCACCTGTCAGTCAAAGTGTTTTTAAGTCATTGACCATAGTAACAAGTCGGAAATAAATTTCTGGTAACAGATGAGTGAGTTTTAGTGCAGTGATTGACGATCTTCCAATATGTGGTTTCCTTTTTATTTTAGCAGATAGGCTATAATTTGTGTTGTAAACTCTGTGCGTGCCTGTTAATATAGGATAAACATCTCTATCGTACGTTTTTCACTGAATACTGATTTCATTGGAAACATCTTACCAGTCCCGATGGATGTGTTCTTGACCTGAGTTCTTGCATATCCATCAAATCAGGAGTATACTCATCCGAGCACATTGTCATAAATACAATGTTACAAACATTGACTTGCTATAAACAGTTATTTAAAGTCTCTGACGTTCTGCACGGTGTCGTTAACCCCAAGCTCACCAGGTCCGGACATTGCAGGGTTGTCAGACTGATAGCTCTTTCTCGTGTCGGTAGTTGGTGAAGCACTTTGTGTAATTAATCACAAACGACACTCCAGTCTGCTAAATAGTTCGCCGATCCTTCACGCGTGTGGACTTCATAGAGGGACGAGTGGCGTTTAGCCACACGAGACTGAGCAATGACGGGTCTGATGCCCTGGACTGTTGCTTAACGGATGTGTGTTAGGTGGTTTCGAATTAAACATTTAGGGGTTAGTTGTCTTTGACAGTTCCTAAAGTCTATCACTGATCGATGGAGACTTAAAATATCTCACTTGCAGAAACATAACCTTGGTCGTTAGCATTTAGTCAGTTAACGAACATTTTTATTCGGTTACCCCAATCGTTTATCGTGTGAAGCAAGAAATATATTTCTTCTGGACTGGTTGCAGACTCATTTTCATCGTTAATTTCTAGAACAACGCCAAAGCAAAAATTCGCTTCCAGCATAACTTTTAACATTCAAGTAGAAAAGCAGACGACGCGAAGTCTCGTGTTGACGGAGATACAAAAGCTCGAGCTTAATGGTCAATGGGGTCATCAGTTATTGGCTCTTAGTCGTAAGAAAAAAAAGGTCGAGGCTTGTGCAAAAAAATAAAATAAAAGACTAAGTAACCAGTTTATTGCAAGTTGATTTGAAGGTACTCTGGATATTACATTGCTAAATGATTCGCCAAGACATGACAACCTAAAACTTAGTCTTGGCAAACAAGCGGCAGTCTTTCTTTAGATATATGTCCGTGGTGTGGTGTCCCTTTTGACCAGACGAACAACCGACTGTCTCTGGAGTCGTGCCTTCTGGTAACGGCAAGATCAATAGCTCGATCTCTTCAGACACTCGCCGCCCAGGCCTGCAAACTTCTCAGCCAAAGATGATCCTCAGATGGCCGCCCCGGGGAATCACCATCGCCAGAATCAATACCGGAAAGTCTCCATGGATGACACGCTGGGGATATCATTTCCATATGCCCCGAAACCAGCGGTCGCACGAAGTCCACAGCGAATTGTGCAAAAATGTTTTTAATTCAGTGCCATGCAGCTTGTAAGTTGGTCGTGTCGCGTATGAGACAATGAAAGCAGACCACCACCTGGACTATCGACGGTATATGGTATTAAGAGGAATGTTTGACCAGTTGCATTCTAAAACAATGACAATTCTTACATTTCCGACGGCAAAAGCTTTAGCAAACTCTTTTTTCTTCTTTTTTAAGCACCTCAATAATAATAATAGAGCTCCCAGGGTGAAGCAAGGATGATCGCGCTTTACAAAAACTTAGAAAAACACAACAGTAACACAACATGTTACATCAGTAACATGATGGCTTAAATTAAAAGAAACATAAAAGGAGGGTGTAAAGCAGCTATTTCCCCCCAACCCCTCCTCCAATACACACACCTCGTGACCCCGTCCGCCATTCGTTATCGGCCTTCCAGAATCGAGATATGTTGGTACTGACTCAGGTTCAGGACCTTCTATGGTTCCCTAGAAGAGGTTGGTTTTCTCCAGTAACTGTTCTTTGTATTGATGCTACTCATCCATCTTGGGCAGACTGCATGCCCGCCCTTTACAGTTGACTCTTGCCAAATTGTGGACGGATGTCTCAGAGTTGGGATCAGTCCCTACAGATCATACAAGAACTCTAACAGAGTTTAGTTCCTTGACTAAGCATTTTTGTTTCCCCTAGGGGTCTCGTTAGTCCAAACCTCACTCATGGCAACAGGATGGAGAGTCCGTGTTTTTCCCAACTTATATTTACTCCGGCCAAAGAGTCTCTTGAAGAACACGGCCTTCCATAAACGAGGCTGGTGACAGTTCTCCAAGTTCTGACAGTTTGAGACTTAACCTTCGCGGCCAGGCATCTATCGTACAATTCCACAGCCAGGACCTGTTTTGGTTCCCGTAACCTTTTCTGCCATGACCCATACCAGTATTCTCTCTGGTGATGTCGGCATAATCGTGTCAGTTTGTCACATCCCAGACCGCCTGAATGTCATGGACTAATGGACTTTCCACACCGCTAGCTGTCCCAACAGAATGGATCCTGGACTTGACAGTTTTCAGCAGATTTCACTGAATCTTCCATTTTGAAACAGCGTCTGCTTATTATGCTTTCCACGTGGTTGCTTCAAAGGTGGCTTCGTTAGAAAAGCTTTGCTCGTTGAGCTCGCCATTGTTGTCTGTCATTAGGTGTTCGGGTGGAAAGACAAAGGTCGTGTTCAGAGCGGATTATTCATTCAGCTGGTGGATTGATTGCTGGCTGACATGGTCGAATAAGCATTCTAGAGATTGCTAGGTGAGTGCACGTGACACGTTCTACTGTTGCAAATGCCTCAGGGAGTGACGAGTGTTGACCTACGGTGAACCATGACCACCCAGTCCGCTAGCAAACTACACAAGGCATCATCTCTAACAACAGAGGAGAAAGACCATCAGAAGTCGTTGGTCAGCCTTACCTGGGGCTTACTGTCAATCATTTTCTGGAGCGACCCGGTGGCGCCTGTCAACCTGGACAGTGAGGATTGGATGTCCTGGGTTCAGATCTCGTCTCTGTCTCTGCAAGTGGCTCCTATCTACATGACAGGATGATATAGCCTTAGTTTCTGACTCGCAGTAAGCAGCAATTCCCCTCCCTCAGTCATTTTCTGTTCAAAATAAATTCCCCAGTTCCTTTCTTTTTTTTTTTTTATCTCCAATTATTTTATTACAATTTTAAGAGGATTTCTGTATCTCAATCATATCTTGAAGCCAAAGAAAGAATGGTCTTAAAATACTATTCTCCCTATTTTCTTAAACTTACAAGAACCATTTCTTCATCAGAAGTATTTCCCATTATCTGGCTACACTACTCATCTGTCTTCTGAGAAGGACGATGCTTTAAAAATAATAAACTCACGGGCACCTATTGTTTCGAATAAGTTTATGATGTGTGCACGCGCGCGCGCGCGTGTGTGTGCGTGTTTTCGTCAGTCTCTGTGTCCGCCGAAAAGTTCAAGGTCTCTCGGGCCACGATCGAACTCGCCTTGCGCGCCCTCATCGGTCCTGGCGACAGCTTCCTCCCTCCCTTCTTCATCAGCCCGTCTGTCGTGTGCATTGTTCATTTGCCAGCTAGTCTGATTGGACTGGAGCTTGGCTGCGGAGCTTGCTCGACCATGAAATCCCAGCTCTTCACAATCCTTCTTTCTCTCCAGCAAAGAGTTTCTTTTCGCTCACTCCTCCTCCCCGTTAATTAGAAGTGAACGCTTCTCCTAGGTTCGGTTATCTACGTATGTTGTCCACGCGACCAACGGTGGAGTAGAAGAGAGAGGGAGGGAAGAAGGGGTTGCATTGCCACCGACAGAGGTCGCTAGCTGCGTTTCGTCAGTCAAGGTGGCGGCGCATGCACACGGCGTCAGAACATCCCCACATCCCCACAATCCCCCTCCCCAACCAAGAAGAAGGGGGAAGTACTCCAGGAACGCCTGTTGGTACGCGGCAGAGCAACCCTCATCCACCCACCTCTTCCATTCCGCTTGTCGGTAACGGCGCGGCATGCTGGATGCCGTGCTGGGGTCAGATGTTGTCGTGTCGCTGTTTGCTGCAGTGCGTCGTGGAGAACAACCCCGATGTTGGTGCTTGTTCACGAGTTCAAACCCTGCCGATGACGAAGAGATCGAGGACAGAGACAAGCAATCTAGTGACAGTCTTTAGATGCCCTCGTTAGTGATGAGGATGAGGATGGTCTTGGAGTCGCGGCGAGCACGCAGCTGGTCTTCTCACAATAAGTAAGCGACTTCTCTTTATTTCTGATTTGTAACAGACTGACATAGTCTACCATCTGTCTTTTGTTTTCTTGGTGTTTAGATATCGCAGGAGGTTTGAGCGTGTCGTCAATGAAGTGGGGATTGAATGATTTTTCTGTGGATCCGACTCATTGGTGATTGAACCGTAGTTGCTGGATCGGTCCCAGCCTCCCACACCGTCTGTCTTTCTCACCCCCACACAAAAGACTTGAAACACGATATTCATGCAAATGCTTTGATACATTGTATTCTTACATATCTGTAATTATGATCAGAAAGGCATTTAACATTTTTTTGGACAAAATTTCGATTTGGTGTTCCGGACTTGGCAACACATTTCTACAGAGACAGGCATCACGATGGAAAATCTTGTGCCCGCCATGTGGAAATGTTAGTGGGGACGAAATTCACTTTGTGCTTACGTGCCCATCCTAAACAACCTGAGGATGACATTAATTGATCGTAAATATTGTAGATACCTTAGTATCTTAAGGGTTTCTCTGCTTTTGTCTTCCAAAAAAATCAAACTACGTGCAGGAAATCGTGTATTTTGCGATGTTATAAGCGAAGAGACTCTTATCGTTATACGATCGCTGTGCATATTAAAATCAGGTTTTTACATTTTTACATGTTATATACAATGGACTTGGTTTATCTTATGAATAACACCCCTTCAAAAGGGGGACTAAAACCCTACTGAATAAAGAAATAAATACCCTGCTCTCCTCCCCCATACACATTTACAAAATGAGGGTGAGGGCAAAAAGACTATAGTACAGAAACTGCTGTTCTCTATTTTTTTCCTTACCTGCTACCTGACAACAGAGAGAGAGATGGTAAAGATAAAATCTTATTGTATTATAAATTATATATATATAAGTGTTTAGTATACTATACAAATAACATCTAACATATCTAAAGGCCGTGTCGGAATGCTGGTGGTAATGGAAGGCGTACCCGAGGGCTGGGGACAACAAATAATGTGGTGTTGTCATAGTTTTCTTGGCGATGTTCGCTGTAATGAAGCGATTATATCTTAATTTCAAAATTATATTCTTTGTGTTTATTTTTGTGGAAATTTTGTTTTATCTTCATTCGTTGTTTTGTTTTGTTTTTTGTTTGTTTGTTTGTTTGTTTGTTTTTGCTTTTTTTGTTTCCATTTACTTCCTCCTGTTTTTGCTATTGTCCTTCTGACGCTGTCCCGCGATTTGAGCTTCTAGGTACAGGTAGTGTTTTTTATAGGTACTATATTGTATTAATATTGTTGTTAGGACGATGCTATAATTATTAATAATTTATTTTTTAAGATGTTGTTATTATTAATAATTGATTATCATTATCATCATCATTGCACTGGAGCGTTGACTAAGTTTAAATAATTAACAATGTTCGCTGTGGAAGGTAGAGAAGGGGTCATTAAAAATAATCCGGATGACAACAGATGTAAAATCGCGGAGGCATCCTTAGCTCTGAGCTACAAAAGTCAGTCGGCAGCAAACTGTTTGTCACTCAGCAGAGAAGCGAACAAATACATCCACGAAAAACGACTTTGTGTATCACAAACAATTTTCAATCTTGGGAACTCTTTGGTTATTCTGCCTGCTTCCTGGACTCTGGCTCGATGCCACAGTTGCTAGGCAGCGAATGTCATTTGCGGGGGAGGGTGAAGGCGGGTCTTGAAGTCGGAAACGGAAAGAAGAGAGCATCAGGTAGTATGAGATCGGTCGATGGAGAAGGAGAAAGCCTTTTAACAATCGAAGGCTCGACCACAGATACACATCTGCTAGGTAAAATAAGATAAACAGGTGTAAATTTTACCTCAGGCACAGGTTCGATCTCTCGTCGCACACCCAGGACGAGAAAACAGATTTATTTCACCTGAATGTGTAAAGCAGTGACTGACGGTTGCTTCTAATTAAAGGAACGAAATATCGAAGGCAAACACAGGGAATTGCTAATTTAAAAAAAAAAAAAAAAAACGAATTCTATGCAAGCGGCGTCTTCCTTCGGGTTAAAGAGTAGAAACACGAGGCTAAGAATCAAATTCAGTTTGGATTAAATGTGTTTTAGAGAGGAAGATTGTGTTTCAGTCAACCTCTCACAGGGAAAGTTGTATCATATGGCGAGAATTATGATTAAGTGCATCAGAACCTCAGGGTTTGGTGGTTTTTCTTTCGCCTTTTTCCTACAGCTTTCGCAAATCCTATATAGTCATAGCTATAAATCCTGTCTTCGTGGCTATAACTCCGATGTTGTCATAGCTATCGACCCTACATAGGAGAGGAATCTCTAATCAATCAACAGATCTCTCATTTCTTTACTGCTATCAGTGGCAGCCTTTCATTACGTTCATGGCTAACCCTCGAGGGTAGCCTAACCTCTGTTCTGTGATTGCGGCCTCTGGTATTTAGTGTTAGCTCGCAGGTTTGCCTGTGTGTCACTGCTAAACTCCCTCGCACCCTGGCCACCCAGTAAACAGCGTAAACAACGGAGGAAACAACAGTAAACAACAAAGTAAACAACAGCCGCATCGCGAGAGGGTTGAGCTCTGTCTCTAACATGCCGAGATTAGACACGCTGAGCCACTCACAGCTCCCTGCTCGTTTAATCTGCTTCTCTATGAGCATCTCACGTATGCACGCACTCACCTTTGCAGGATCATACTCGCACGTGCGTTGCACACGTGGGTGCAAAATCTACATTCGACAGCGCATGCGCAGTGAGGTACCTACCTACGAAGGTTCGCGCTCGGTGTTAGCCGGGTGCACGCCATGTAATAGGGGAGAAATCGCGTCAGGATCCGGGCATGAGTCACCCTACTCTCAAGGTAAACAATGCAGGCAAAACAATGTATTGTGTACACAAGATCTGATATCTTCTCATCAACTGTACTATTTTTTTCTACACCCGGTGGCGCAACGGGTAGCGCCCGTCACCAACACGCCGAAGGTTGGGTGCCCTGGGTTCAGCTCTCGTGTCAGGCTCGCTGTTCTTTCAAGAACAAGTCACGAGAGGACTATAACAATCTGTGAAGCTTTGTGATGCTAGTCATGGTATCTAAGTAAAGAATGCGGGAACCGTAGATGGTAAGCTCAACGTTTTGATGTGAGGTCAACAGAGGTCACTGACTGACTGTACGATTCTCTGTACGATGGTCTCTGTCTTGGCATCCACACGCATCTGCCGGCTACACTCCTTTCGGCAACTAGTTTACCTTCAGCAACCGTACATACTGTTCTGCTGATGCAAATGTCAAACCGTCGAGAAGCTGGTTTTCTCTGCACCTCTTTTTTTGTTTGGCATATAGGTTACAAGCAAAGACTCCACACATTTACAGATGATAAATGTGAGGGCTGAGTGGGTAGCAAATGGAAGAGAAAAAGAGAAGAACGAAGGGGGATAGACGGAGGGAGATATAAAAAAGAGTTGGATGGAAAGAGGAAGTAGAAAACAAGAATGAGGTAGAGGGTGGATGTAGAGAAGAAGGGAATAAAACTCTGAACGTTTAAGAGCCACCGTGGGAGTCATTTGCAAGCTCATTGCCAATTCATCTTATGATCCTTGGTGTAACTTCTGGCGTAAGTAGTCATTCAAACTTGTTAGGAATTGGTACACTGGGACTAAATCCACCATCTATTCATATATCCCTCCGACCGTCTGTAGTCTCTATCTCCACACACACACACGCACACGAGCAGTGCAGCAGTACACACCTGGAGAGAGAGAGAGGGAAGGAAAGTTAGTTGAAGGACAAGGGATGCAAGAATAATTCAAACGGCGTCTGTTGAAAAGCTGCTGTCAGCATGACATTGTGCTCAGTGTACCCTGCACACAGTGGTATGAAGACGAGAATGGCGGCGAGAAGTCAGCGGAAGTGGCGTCAGTACCCGACAGGCTCTTCGTTTCCGGGAGGTTCTGGGAGAGTCTCACATTTCCCTGTCTCACCCACTTGGAGCAGCGCTCTGCTCAGAGAATCTTGACGGGGTGGGGGAGGCGAATTCCAAGTGTAAGTGCTGGAGAGAGTGAATGAGCCACCAGGTGAGTGAGTGAAAAAGACAAAGAGTAAAAGACAGTGACCGTGGAACATGCGACATGAGGAACAGGGCATGACGGTATGTCCCCCGTGTGCATGCTTGATGTATAGTGCCAGGGTAGGTGACTGTAGAGGCTGTGGTGGTGTGCACACACTCGGGTCTGTGTGTGGATGTTTGCGTGTAGCACGAGCTGGCAACGACCGACTGTCCAGCAACAAATCGATGTGCGAGTCGGTGAACCGCCTCCTGTGACACACCCGGGGATCACTTCCGCGCCCAAACCACTTTGTCAGCCACGCGTGACGGGCAACAAGAGCTTCACTGACAGCGGCCATGACACTTAACTACATCAGTGCATTTACACTCCTGTGGCTTCTGACCAGCAAACCGAAAGATCCAGTGTCTCCCTGTTGCGCTTTCTCATGATCAGTTTTAGCTATAAACTATCGGTTCCTGAATAAAAAGGTTTTAACTTTTATTGCTGGCTACATCGCCACGTCCAGAGGCAATTTTATGCCATCAAACAATGAGATGAGAAAGTTAACAGAAAAAAATATCTTTTCACAAAGAAACAAGTTATATCTCGCGTAATGGAACGTTTGGTAGTCCCCAAAAAGCTCAGCAAGTGACTGGTGTAGGATCTGGAAACCGTGTTTAAGAAATCCAAACAGCAGGAGACGGTCAGAGCTCAATTTTTAGATCGTATTGAAGACAAATTGAATTCACTTAAACATTTATCCAAAAAGTGAAGAACGTACAATTTCGTGATACTGATGTTTTAAATATGAGTTTGCACTTTTATAGAAATAGAAAGAACAGCCTAGCCGGAAGCTCTCAGATAAGAGTGTCCGCTCTTGGTCCATGTCTTTGCTGGCTCTTGCGTGCTGTCGTGACGGGTGTAGTGCGAAACACAGCCGCTAGGGGGCAGGTGTTTGCAGACCAGCTTGGCACCGAGCAGTCAGAGAGAACCATGTATTCCGAAATTAATCGATGTTAGTTTGTTTGCTGCACAGCGTTGTGTTGTTAGTTTTTACACCTCTCTCTCTCGCTCGCTCTGTCTCGTTGTCGCTTCTTTTTTTCCCTCACGTCCATGCAAACCCTCCTCTACCCTCAACAGTGTCTCACAACAACCGCCCACGCACACATGCACACGTTTTGTGCATTTCAACTTGACCTGCTTGTCATCCAAGGAGAATATTCCAACACACGTTGTTCTTGTACATTCTGTTGGTCGAATAAATCCAAGCTGGCATCTCTGGCAATTATTTCGTAACATAACGAAGATGATTAAAAACATTACAGCTACCCCCACCCTCTTGCCTGAAGTATTCACTCATCTGATTATATCTAGCAGATCGTACATTTCTTGTTTTGAAAGGACAGCCTCAAATAGAGGTCAGAGGTCGCATTATCCCATGACGATCATACATACATCACATACGATCATACATCACAGATGACTGATTTTTGTTACAACCCGATCAAGAACAGTTCAAAGGGTGCTGTGCTGTTATCAGACGACGACCAAATAACAGGCTGAAGCCAGGCTATTATGATTTTATCGCAGAACGATGAAAAATAGGGTTTGCTTGAAGGCTACTGTGATTTTATCACACAGCAATCAACGGTTGTTTGAAATGCGATCCAGAACAATCCAAACAGTACCGATCTTTTCCACGAACAACAGACATGGTGATGACAGGCCCACGTTTTGTAGACATAATCACATCATGGTCAACAAAAACTGCCATACGGGGTGCACTCGCAGCACGGTCAGTGTGCCCTGAAGGAGCAGTACCCTGTGTGCCCTACGTGCCCTTCGTGATATTTTTCTAAATGTTCCTCTGGCATTACTTTGAGAACCCTACGTGATCTTTTCCTGAACACCTTTAGACTTTACCTTCAGTGTCCTACGTGATATTTTATTGGATACCCTGTATACGTAGTATTTTTCTAAAAACTCTTTGCTATTATCCCAAAAGCTGTTCCTGATATTTTCTCAAATATTCTAGGTTATTATCCTGAGAGCCCTTGGTAAGTCAGATCGTGTGAAGGTTCTACGTGATGTATCCTCTATTGGTGTTTCATGTTCTTTTATTTTGTCTGGGTGTTATAAATGGAACCAAAAATATTACTCCCCAACACACAAACACTAGTAATAGGTTTGCATCCTGCATGCTACAGTCCACTCCGAGGCTTTCATTCAACTCAGCCACAAGGTCCAAAAGAAGACACGCAGTTCTGATACGGCTCACTGAGTCCTGAGTGTCACCCTGAACTCACATCATTGTTACTACTCACCTGTGTGGAACAAACAGACAGAAAAAGACTTTCTTGACACTGTGTTCATAGGTCGAGCGGACCTATTCCTGGATTTGCTTTCTCGAGTTTCATGTGAGAGAGAAAATGGAAAGAGGAACAGTGCTTACTACAAGAAAAACAATAAATCATTAATAATGAAAACTGACAAAAAAAAAAAAAGACAAAGAGAGCTTTATTGTGAAATCATTCTATTAAAGTAAAAACAATAAAGCTAAATACTGTCATACTAAATATAACAAAGCCCGGCATGTGTATATAAGAACTGAACTATGGGAGGGGAGGGATAAAAAAAAACAGAACGAGAGAGAAGCTTGGGGACGGCCAAGCCAACAGACAGACATATAAACAGATTTCATGTGCCACAGGCATGACTTCAAAGAAATGTCATAGTTAATACAAACACTGTGCATGCTGTGTTTGTTCTGGCCGCGGCCATGGGCGCGATGCACGTGCAGTCGTGTTCAGCATCGCGCATCTCTCAGGATGTCAAACAAGCATGCGCGTGGAAAATCAGAATGTTTTCACAATTTTTTGGGGTGTGGGGAAGATTTAGATTCTGTCGGTGTCTCTGATAATAGTCCTCTCGTTTGTAAATCCCGCAGTACCAAAATAAATGAATAATCTCGTCCTTCCAAACGATGTCCATGTTCTTGTCTGAGAAGGACAAGACGACGAGGCTTTCGTCTATTTTTTCTTCTCTTGCAGCATCAAGAAGAAAGGTTGCTATAAAGTCGTCTGCAATATCATTCTCGTGTGCGAGAGCAGCCATATTTGATGTATCAATAATTGGTTCAGGTAAATCAAACGGAATTTCCAGTAAGACGATTATACCTCCACCCAGACAACCCGTACTCTTTCATCCGGGACTTTTAACTCTGTGACTGTGGAAGAAACTGTAGAAGACATTGAAATGTTTTGACGGACCGCAGGCGTCAGGTGAATCGTTCTCACACACATCTTCTGACGTCAGCGAGGACCACTTAAAGTCGGCATTCACTTTACCTGCGTGGCGCCAGGTAGACCAGGTGTGCTTGGCGTCGAGGTACCGGCGCGAAGCCTGACTGTGGAACGCGCTAACAGGACGAACGATTGCAGGCAGTTTAGTTGGTTTAGCAGCCTCCTCCCTGCCACTTATTCCTTCCTCTGGCACGCGGGGAGGTCGTGACCTTTGAGGAGGCCTGCCTTTGGCAGAAGGTCTGCTGACTGAAGATGGCACCGTGAGAACAAAGGTAATATGTATGTATCTATCTGTCTCTGTCAAATTGTACATCCCAAAGTACGTCTTTACGTCCGTCATCCTCATCAAGTCTGTCTGCCTGACTACCTATTCAGACAATAATTTTTAAAAATAAGGCAGTGTGAGTGTGTGATATCCCAAGCAAATCGTGTAGAACTGTTCCTTTAGTCAAGGGAAGGTTCGAGACTATGGTGATCGGTCCATGCATTTTTTTCTTTTTTTTTTTTTTTGCGAGACTATCTTTATTTAAATTTTATTTCATTAATTATGAGAAGTAGCTCGTGTCTCCAATCTAAGAAAAAAAGTGACTAGGCAGAACAAATTTTATAGGAAAGAAAGACTGACACAAGGAGATGGAGGGAGGGTCACTGAGGTCAGAAGCCACTAGTACTTATCTCCCTTTCAGAGTCCTCCATCCCTTCTGCTCCTTGATCTGGTCCGCGAAAGCTATGAGCGCTGACAGCCTGTCAGGTGAACTGCCATTGACCCAGAAAAGCAAGGTTGCTTGGTAGTCAGACATACAGTAGCAGCTGATCAGTTGTAGTCTGACTGGCATCTGGTATTGTGAGTGTGAGAGAGAGAATCGAAAGCATTCTCGTAGTCGATGCCAAGCGTGCGGTCTCGAACGTTTAACAGCGTTCAGAAACTGTCCAGAGACAGAAATACAGAAAGAATGAATGAAAAAAGGAAAGTTTGTGCATATTTCAACTTGCTACCGACTGTAATCACGAACACACACTGAAACTTGTACACCGTCGTAAATTCTCTGGAAACCACACGGATGCTCAGGATGTCATTTTTTTGAAAGAGTAAGGAAGAGAAAATTATCCCGCAAATAGCTTTCGACTGTAGACCGCTCGACTTCCGCTAACATTGAATTTTCCGCTTGCTTGATTGCCAAACTGGGGTGGAGGAAAGTGGGTGGGTGGGTGAATAGGTGGGTATTTGGGGGAAAGGTAACTGGGATAAAATTTCTGGAATGTTGGCGGGTTCTGTAATGGAGAGGCAGTGTTTGAAAACGTTATTGCTCGACATTTTGAAAGTGCGATTTCAGGCCTAGTGAAGGGAGTTTATTTTCTGTTTAAAATTCATTCATTCATTAACTCATTTTTTGCCAACATTGTTTCATTAAAAAAATTTATTAGCATTCATCATTCGTTTATTTATTCAAAACCCCTTTGTCCCTCGTTCCCAGACTTCTAACCCAGTCATTGATATCATCCCTGTTAAAACCTAGTTTAGAAGGATCGGGAATCAATGTTGACTTCTGCTCCATTTCCGTTACTGTTCCGAAGAATGGCTGCTCTAAACAAAGGTTCGGTCATGATCGAGAAAGTAGTTTAGGAATAAGTATCCGACAGTGTGCCACGGAAGCTCGTCGTCAGCTTGTCGATCCTTGCTTTTAGCTGGTCGAGCTGTCCTGTCGCAGAAACGAAGAAGGTACTAAGCTATGTGTACTTAATGAGAGCTGGGGATGCAGAATGGATGTTTGTAGGATCCCTGAGATATGTTGTGTGTGGGGTCTTAAGTCAAACGGTACTAAAACTGAATTTTTATGTTTGACTTTCAAAAAATCGAAAATTCAGACCTGGAATGATCACCAGAGTGATGGTGAGTTGTTGTCCAGGACACAAGATGAGGAAACCATGGGCAAGGATAATGTCTCCGCAGGGATGAGGAGCAGAGCTTTCTGTGACCTTACCTCCAGGGCATCTTTGCCACTCCTTTATGACTGCTACCCCAGGTCGAGACACTCCTTTACCTTTACAGAGACAAAACTCCACATGTTGCTGCATGCCTTCGACTTTCCCTCTCTTCTCACCCAGGAACACGGACACGTCAGACATTTTGTTTTCTTATCAGCTCGCGCATCACTGATTCTTGCCATGCCGCACGTAACACTGTCTTCACAGATTCTTGCCATTATTCTCGTCAAGCTCGAGGGAACTAATTCTGACACACATTGCCTTCTGTCTCTGCAGGTGCTGATGTTGTGAAGGGGAAAACAACGGACGCACGTGCTGATGCTCAGCGCCTCCCGAAAGAAGCAAGCCTGGCATGACGTCACTCTCCGAGGGGAAAGACTCGACAGAGGTTGTCGCTGCTGTCATTCCACACAACACCATTCTCTCCATTAACTGAGCAGATTTGTCAAAGAATATATCGATAACTACTAAAAGAACTCATAGGAAAGAAACAAAAAGGCATCATGGTGAATCAAGACGGCTTCTGATTGTTTTTAATCTCCTTCCACATCATTTTCTCGAAGGATCAGAGGTGAGATCTTTCTACAGATGCTAAAGGTCAGCTCAGTGTCTTGTCAACCGTTGTCACGTGTGTTGTTTCCGATGCCTCAACAGAAGCTGTATCGTCAAGTGATGCATTTTGACAACAGGCAGACGTCTACCCCCCTCTAGCCTTGCATTCTGATTGGTTGTTTGCTTCCGGACGTTAAAACAAAGACTTAAATCTTCATAAGGCGTCTTTCCTCTTTCCCGCCCGTTATCGTTGCCATGGAGACCGCTGTTCAAAGCCTCCCGCCAGGTAACGGCGACTACAGCGTGCTCAACGTGGACCTCGCCCACGGAGAAGTGAAGGGGGCCGCCTCCCTGGGGCCTCCCCCCGTCGGCTCGGAGGACGATCACGTGATGTTCACCTTGGAGACGTTTGTGACGATGATGACGACGATCGTGTGCGTAGTCGGCAACGCCCTCATTCTGGTTGTCGCCTCCTGGACCAGCGCCTTCGACAACTTTAACCGCTGCTACCTGTATTCGTTGACCTCCGCTGACCTCCTCATGGGCCTGTTCGTGACACCCTTCTGCATCTTCAACACCATGTATGGAAAGTTCATCTTCAGCTCCGACATGTTCTGCTGCGTGGAGGCTTACCTGATGACGCTCTTCATCATGGTGAGAGATATTTTATTTATATTTTTATTTTTTAAATATTCTTTCCATAATACACAAATACACCAAAAACATACAAATACACACGAAAAGTACAGGATTTAACACCACAGGAAAATAAACCACCACATCGATACAAGCACAGTAGCTTCCACCAGCAAAACCAAGCCAACACATTGTGTACACACATCCTGTCAGACTTAGAGAACCTCTCCCGAGCCCCACAGCAAAGCACAACATCAGCAAGAAAGAATCCAACAAACATGTGACCTTTAACCCTCTTTTAAAAGCAAGAATTCAGTCCAAAACAAAGCCTCCACTCCACACGAGGCTCATTACCAGTAACAACCTATTTATGACTCTCCGGCTGAACAACAACAATATCCCAGCATACATCATTAATTGAAGAATCATGTAAGACCTCCATTCGTTCTCCTTTTATTTATTTATTTCTACGCTGTGAAGTTTGTTTGTTGTTGTTTTTTTTTGTTTTTTTTTTTGTTTTTTTTTTTTTTTGCTTTCGTTTGGAAATTTTGTGCTTGCTGCCGTCTTTTGTGGTGTTTATTGTTTATTTACTGAATGCCATCACAATAGGGAGGGTTAAAGCGAGACGATATTGACTGCTGACATCAGCATAAAATATTATATTTTTATTTGTTTAACAACACGTGCAGGTGTCCATGATCTGCATGACGTACATGAACGTCGACCACTACGTGGCGGTACGAAAGCCTGACCGTTACGGTGTCATGATGTCATTCAACCGCTCCCTGTGCTGGATCGTCCTCACCTGGATCATCGCCACCTCCTTCTGCTGCCCACCGCTCTTCTCCATGCAGGTCAGTAACCGCCAGCTAGTCTATGACGATGATGATGACGGTGATTATTATTATTAATGATCTCATTAACATTGCATCTCAATATTTGCATATCATTAACTTCATTTTTCATTTTATGTTCACTCATTCATGCAAAAATTATGATGGCAATGATGATGGCAATGATGAAGATTATTTATTATTATTATTATTATTATTATTATTATTATTATTATTATTCCAGAGGGCGTTCTACTACCGCGAGGCGTTCATCTGCATCATCGACAGCCGCTACCAGCAGGCCTACTTCATGACGGTCATGCTGCTCGTCACGCTTCCGGTCGTCGTCGCCATCTTGGTCACCAGCCGTTATCTCTTCACCACCGCCTTCCAGGACCAGAAAAAGTTCTACGTGGTCAGTGCTTCTCTTTGTCGGTCTGATGACCTACCCTTTTATTCCGTTCCCCTTTCACTTGACTCGTCTGACAACAACAGCAATGATGATGATAATGATAAACAATAATTTAGTAAATTGTGATTGGATCTCTGGTTATATCCTACATCCAGAAAATAAAGGAGAAATCTTTTGAAGTTAATATAGTAAAAAATATCATAGTTGTTTATATATGTATAGACTCGCAGACTATTACTTTTGAGACAACTGAAGTCTTATCTATGCTTCAGAATGAAATGTTTATGAGAAATTCATCCTGTAGTCAGCTGTTATTTTACACCGGTAAATAATCATGGTTACTTCGATTCATCGATTCAGTCAAATATGGAATATTGAAACTGGATACCGGTCTAATGATGCACATCTCATTACTGTTCAGTTGTGTATTGACTTGAGGTTAGGTTCCATTGGTTTGTCTCACAGCCGAGAGATTTACAATTCCTTGTTGTGTTCATAAATAATATATTACCATTTACTTTTCTGTTTGTAATTGAAAGTTTTTTTCACTGTGGTGTCCTAAATGTCCTAAATGTCCTAAAGGAAAACATCATTAAATTTTCAAAATTTTCCTTCATTTCGACCAAAAGCCATGTCTTACCGACCCCACTATGACATATATTTCACACGTAACAACACATCGTTCCAATACTGAAAGTCGAATCCCGCACTTGTATTACTGGACTGCTGGCAGACGATTTTTTTTTCCAGTTAACTGCTCAAACGAGGCATTAGACGACAAAGCTTCCGGTTCATTCACATTCATTGTTGAGGCTCGCCGAAACTAACAGCGGAGAACTTCGCAAGAGGCTAAGCATTGGTCTCGGCAGACAGACAGCAGTCCACTTACATCTGTGGTCGAATCGACCCTGGTCCAGGCTAAATGAATGCCCGAGCAGTAACACATATTTCATATCAACCGAACGTCTGCACATACATCTAATATAAACCCCCAAACTAAAAATAATAATGAGAAAATCGCGTTATGCGCCATTGTGAAATATGTTTTTGTGTGTATTATCAAACGGCCGTTTTAATTTAGTCAGATGGAGGCTGAACTTGTTTGAACAACGTATCGATCTGTTGGTAATCCTTGACGTTAATAGCTACTCGTGTCATCAGTGATCGATTCGTCTTTTGGACCTGAATCGATTCAGCTTTCGATGTTGGGAACATGTATACATATGTGGGACGATATGGTCATGGTGGTGTCGATTCGACTCGGATGAGCGGTAGATAGCACTGGGGCGATACAACTTGGATCAAAATGATAGGTGACCCAATAAACAAGCAGTTTGTTTTTCAAAATACATAACTGATTTAAACTTATTTATACAGAAAGTGGTGTGGGACTCATCCTAACCTAACAATCATCTAACCTTCAAACTATTTCTCGAATTAAAAAAAAAATTAACTCTCCGTTTTGTTTTATTTCTTTAGAAAGTGTACGAGGACTTCTCGGAGCGTTCCTGGAACTACTACATCAGCTTCGTCATCAGTTCTCTCTTTCTGGTCACGTGGCTGCCCTTCACCGTGGTACGCCTCATCGAGCACAACAGCCAATGGCGGCGCGAGGACATCCCACGTGAGCTGCACTTCTTCATCGTGTGGTTCGGCCTCAGCAACTGCTTCACCAAGTTCCTCGTCTACCTGCTGATGAGTCCGCGCTTCCGCAAGGGTCTGCGAGAGGTCTGCGGTCTGGAGGAGCCACGCGAGTACGCGCTGTGCCAGACGCAGTGCAACAGCTCCGAGTCCATCAGCTCCAACATCATCATCGACCCCGTGCAGCCCAAGTAGCTGACAACGTCACTTCCTGTCCTGCGCACTGTAAACTTCTTCCGGTGTCGTGGCGGTTTCTTTTGGGCACCAAACTTACAGACTGACATCTTGAGGTTCCAGAATCTGTTTGTCGGTGAAAAGTGACTGAGGAATGTATCTTTAATGTACTTTATTCCGGAAGCTGGCGACAAGTCGACAAAAGTCGAGGTGTTTATGAAGCTTTGTGTCCTAGCGACAGTGCTCAAGGCACTGATCCAAACATTGTAAGGAGAAGAAATACTGTTTATTTCTGAGCTAGTTACATGTTAATTAGTTAATTACATATAATTACACATATCCAGGGTGAAAAATAAATGATAAACATCTTCCACTTCCCACTGATAACTCATTCAATAACTTTATGCGTGTCAAGCTTAAAATAGTATTATACATCAGCACTCGTCCTGAAAATACAAAATTAATCTCTCACAAGTTAAACATTCATTTTCTTTCCCTATTTCTGCATCCACCTAGTGATAGAGGAGCGTCTTGTTAGTGTATGTGATCTAAGCTTTCCATATTACACCATTTTTTCATATTGAATTTAATATTAATAATGACATTATTCTATTATTTATGCTTTATATGTACTCTTATTATAAGATCTTTACATATCTGCAAATCCGCGGATGTCATAAATCAGTCTTTTGCATCTTGTTAAGCTCGGCGAGTCACAGCACTTTCTAAATTAATGTTTATTTACATTCTAGACATATTGTCACATATCACAGTGATGTCTTCTTTGTACAGTATACCTCACACGATTTTGCGCTTCATCTGTGTGCCAGCCATCAGTTTGTTAATGGTTGTTAATTACTGGTGATTGTGATACGATGCTGGTTCAATTACATTAAAGACGCTTAAATACATATATATCCAATAATTGCATCAAGTGATGTAGAATCTATTAAGCTTATTGAGGGCTTTAGTACCTGTGTCTTTGAACTTTGCCACCATGTGTCTCAGTGTAGTGGGCTTCAGTCTACATCAACACACACACATATCTTGCCAACAGTCGTGTCGTCCATGTGACAAGTCCTGCCATTGCACGATGAGTCATTCTGTACTTATTGTTTTACATTACAATATGCCTTTCATTCAGTCTCTACAAGAGCATGGCTTTTATTTTGTTTATTTTATAATTTATTTTGTTATTTTATTTTGTTTTGTTTGCTGTCATCGACATTTTAAAATAGAGTATTCGACAGGTATAGACTTTTTAAAAAATATTATCCGTTTGTCCTGGTGGCATCATCTGAATGTGAAAGTCACGTGCAGTGTTAGACGTCCGCGGTTTGCAAGAGTGCACTTCGGGAACAATCCTTCCAACCATTATTGTTGCAGCTGCTATCGACATCAATCAGTCGGATGCCGACAAGCCATTCTTGTGCCAGACTTCAGTCCATCGATCAGACCAATTCACCCCCCAGCGATCTGCGCTCAGAGAAATAGTTCCATGGCTTTGCCTGCGCAGTGAAGGGCGCGAGGGAGACGTGGTGAGGAGACGGGCGAGGGTGGGGAAGGGATGCTGAGGGAAAGGAAGAAGACGGAAACAGCCGCTAGGATGGGAGACTAACAAATGAAGAACATGTCGACATCGACAGGTCGGTGCCTGGCTTGGTGTAGGCGTCCAGTCGGCCGCCCACTCGTGTCGACAGCAATTAAACTGGATGCTTGTGACATTGCCTGGGATCCCCCCCGAGGGTTGGTACTTAACCAAATCATTCTCGCATGCCAGGCGAAGCTTTAATGATCGAAGCTATCTGACTTCAGGAGCAATCATTACGCTGGTCTCCATTTTTTTAGTCTTGAGTATGCGTTAGCTAACACGCAAACACACGCAAACACACACACTGAAATATGCACGTGCTTCATATGAACATTGAGACCGTAATCTAGTTTGTTTTTGTCGTCTACTTGTTTTTGACTCTTTCGCAATATTAATGCCTACAGCGAATCAACCATAAAGCATTACCATATTAATTATGGGTGGAATAGGTTTTGTTATCAGATGAACGATGAGCTAGAAATGTTATCTTGATAATATGTTGCAATATGGCGCAGTCGTCGCATTGTTTTAAACTATTTGTGTTAAACTGCTTTCATGTGGATGAGCGCCTAACGCAAGTGGCTGTACATTTTGTCCCCATGGAATTAAATGGGTTTTCATTATGCAGTAATACTGTTGCTGGAAGTGTTGCTAAGAGGATGAATGTAATGTGCTCCATTGCTGGGTGAGAAGTGGTAAAGGGAAAACACTCTGTCAGAAGACACCAAAAGTTTAAATCATTAATTAAGCTGTTGATTGACTTTTATCAAATTCTTTGAAGACAAAACAAACCTTACGAATTCATTTAATTAAAACTGGGTTCTTGCAGTCGTACTCATTTGCCTTGATGTACACGTGGTCTTCCTTGCCTGGCTGCTGGTTGTTAGCGTTTTAACACTGTATCGTCACATAATAATAATAATAAAAAAATTTGCATAGCGGATACTCACTCCTAGGGAGAATGCTCTTATCGATAACGAGACATGGACAGCACACGAGGGACAGAAGAACAAACAAACATAAGAACTACGGAAGAATAAACAACAGTTCCGATAAATAAAAATAATGAAAAATACAGAAAATGCAAAGAGGAATCAAGTAATAAGGACTGAGAGTATCGTGTAAAGAAGGAGCGAAGAAGCAACAATAAACGGAAAAGAGCGGAAGGGTGTGGCAAAGGTGACATTCAGGGTTGGGGGGGACCCTCTGATAAATGACCTTTGAGAATATGTGATGGGGAGGGGGAACAGTATCATGACAAGGTAAGGTTGTATCCGCCCCCTACCCTGTGCAGGTAGAACTACCCACGAGGCTGTGTTTACAACCACCACATCTTCTCCTCCGTCCAATCGAGCTCCACGGCACTGCACGTGCTGCACAGACTGGGAGGACGTGCACTTTGACGTCACTGTGATGACGTTGTTTGAGCTGTGGGCGTGGCTGACGATCCACTGTTGTATGTGTGTGGCAAGATGGTCTCCGCTCTTTGTTCTTTCTGTACTTCCTTGCCTCTTGGTTTACCTGCAGGAGACCTACCATGACTAGCCCCAACAAAACATCTTCAAATACTGTAAGTCTTTTAGGAAAGAGTAAGCATAACGACTTTTTTTTTTAACCTTTATTACACGTGGTAAGTATGTCAGACTTTTTCCAACAGACCAGCTCCACTTTCGCTGATAAAAGACTGTTAGGAAGAAGAAAAAAAACTGGGATTGGCTGCTGAGGATCGTTTGGTTCCACGTATTCGACAGCACTTAGGTGCAATAAATAAATAAATAATGCAGAATATACAATAGGAACAGCACAATAGGCTATCAAGTTAGGGGGTAGGTTGTGGTGGTGAGTTTGAAAGGCGTTTATCATCACAGTTGGGAAGTCAGTTGTTAGCGACATCTCTATTCTCGGGGCCAGCTGCTGTAAGGGAAGGACCTATCTATTCTTCGCTGCCTTACCCTTCCCACACCTCTATGGAATGGGAGGGGGGAGTCAGGCATCTATTCGACACCTGTGTCAATTGGGAAAAACATGCTGCGTTATGCGGGTCTCGAACCGTCTAGTCTCCGACTCAAACTGTGCTGTACTCGGTGCACTCGAGATCAGAAGTCAGGACCTACTGACCTCTCACCCGCGTGTGTCACCACTGTGTTAGCCGACCATCCTTTGTTCCTACTTACATGTGAAGGTCTTCGGGAGGCAGAAGATGAAAACCTGTTCGTGCTGCAGAGAATAAAAGCGGTAACCGATGTGCAGGACTGATAAAAGTTTTACGTTGGGCATCGATCCTTGTGTCCAGCTCACTGTTTATTTCCCCTGTGCCCGGAGAACAGGTATTGAAGTGAAAGGTGATACTACTGGCACATCAAAAGTAGGTTAAGCGCATCATTATTGAAAAGGGAAATACTTTTTCATTGCTTACAGTTGATCCTCTTCACAGACCATGAAGCAACGCGAATGCAATTCATTTGAAATTCCTGAGCACTGTAATTAGACACTGATCGTGTAGTGTAAATTATTTGTTAACATTAGTGACAGGAGATAACACTGACAGATCTGTAAACGTAAAAAATGATTTTGGTAAAGACACATACAAAAGTATCTTGAAAGATTTAAGAAATAAGCCCAATATTGTTAATAAACAATAACAATTCAAGATTAAATTGCATAAGAAATATTTATTATA
>SRHC01002933.1:143967-184869 GCA_004794325.1 Pomacea maculata | reverse complement strand
ACTTTGAGTCAAAGGAAGAAATATCACCCAGGTTGCTGTGTTCAAGAAGCGATTTTTTTGCCCAGAAAACGAAATGGCTGTTTTTAGAATACAGTCCTAGAGATTTTAACTTTATTTAAAAGCTTTGACTGAAGTTAGAAAAAAGGAGGTCCAAACCAAATTCACTCAGCAGACTAGTAAGTAAATATTTTCCACATCAAAACTTAATGGGCAACAATCAAGGTCATTGCAGTATACGTATTATTACTGATTCTCTGTTACTAAGTAGGTGTATTGGAGTTAATATTGCCATGTTATTATTCTGCATTATTGTTAATAAAATATAAACACATTTCATAAGTGCATTGGTCTAAGATAAAGTTGTAATTATTTTTTTAACTTGATAGATGGTTAATTTCCAGCATTAAATTTTTATTTTATGAAACTGACTGCTGATAACGATGTTTTTACCAAAAATATATTGTACAAATCTGATACATATTTATCAATGTAAAAACTTATTTCTTCCTCATTTAGCTGCATGCAAAATTTACTATTTACTTACTAATACTGGCACAAGTTCCCGTTTATGCTCCTCATATGTTTATCACCCCCAATTCCTCTTTTAGCTGTTTTGAGCATGCACATCGTATGGTACCCTCACATTGTCAGTTGTTTTTAGGTTCACAAACTTTTTTTTTAGCATTGTGCAGGATTAGACTGATGATGTGTTTGTGACTGCATCAGAGTTTAATTGTAGACCAGAACAAGGTAGAAAGTGTTGATGTTGCAGATCTGGAGAGTTTAGTTTAGTCCTTATTACTCCTTGAGGAGCATAGGGCCGTAAGATCTGGAGAGTGATCTTTAGGATTTCCTAAACAAGTACAAACTCTATCTGAATGTTGAAGAGAACATTCAGCAACAGCACACTGTGTCCTGGTATAGTTTCCTTTACAAAGGATTGCATCTTTTCTCTTCAAATTCAGCTCATTCAGATGAACCTTGAGGAGCATAGGGCCGTAAGATCTGGAGAGTGATCTTTAGGATTTCCTAAACAAGTACAAACTCTATCTGAATGTTGAAGAGAACATTCAGCAACAGCACACTGTGTCCTGGTATAGTTTCCTTTACAAAGGATTGCATCTTTTCTCTTCAAATTCAGCTTATTCAGATGAAGCTATTTTTTACAAATACTTCCCTTTTATCACTTCCTGTTTTAAAGACAAATCCAAATACTATTCCCAGTGATTTTCTCGGAGTGCTCGTATTGTTCTTTAAGACTTCAAGGTTAAAACACGTTAACTCCAAGATAAGTGACTTAAAGGTTATTTATTAGTGCATTAGAATACCACACTAAATTAACTGAAAAGTTCTCATTTGTTAATAACTAACAAAACTAACAAAAAGAAAGAACACAATGACAGAGAAAGAGATACCTTTTAACCGATCAATGTTTTTATCCCTTGTTTCCATAAAACTTGCCAAATCCCGCTTTTCTGCCTGCAGAAGCTGGTTGGCACTGGACAACTCTCTCTGGTCCAAAGAAATATTCGGAACATATATTTACTAATGTGCTTGACTGGCCAACAAAGAAGTGTCTCATACAATACTATTATGATGCCCTTTAGGTGGTCTGATACCCGCATGGTATAAAATATGCCTCCCAGTTTACCCAGCTGTTGAATGGTTATTTGACACCAGAGGTTGGAGAAGGAAAGAAAACATGGGAGAGGAGACAGGTACCAGCCAAGTAAAATACTGGCTCTGAAAATGTTGGGTCTCTAAATCCTCAATCCATACCAACTAAAAAGTTAGGGGACAACTTTTACCTTATTATCTGTATGCACATGTAAGCTGGAACTAAGAGATGTTCCTGTTATTTTGATCATTTGCTGGTTTAAGAGGAAAGAGGTAAAGCTAGTCCTGTAACTATCTCGTTGTTGGGGAATGAGGTGTCAGAGAATATGTCATCTTGAAGATAGTTCTTTTGCAAAGAGAGTTCCAACTCCTGAAATCTTTCTTTTGATGCCCAAATCTGGTTGCTGCTGATTCAACAGCTGGGTCAGCTAAAGGCAGTATGAGCGGTGATTAGACTACTGAAATGTTAAGTGTGAACACTTTTGGTCACAGGCCCTGGTGCTCTAACCTCTCAGCCATTTACTTCCCATTAATTTCATTGTATTGACAATGGTGACACTGTTATAAAAAATAAATAAAAAGTTACAGCTCACCTGTTCCACTTGTATCTTCTCATATTTTGAAGACAGCTCCTTAAGTTCATTTGTGGTTTCATTATATTTCTTCTCTGTTAAAAAGAGTAGTATAATTTGCATTATGTGTTTGGGAAAAAAATCAGTTTTCATTAAAGTAAACAAAATGCCAGCAATGCATTTGATATCAAAAATAGATCTTTTTTCCTACTATAATCTGTCTTTCACACACACACACACACACACACAGAGACATGGATAATGTCCTGAAGTTGTAAAAGATTTTCATTCAACCTTATTTAGAATATGCAAATTTTAAAACTTAGTAGTTATTTAGAATTGGATCTACCAAGAGGAAGAAGGTGACTTACTTCAAATGCATAAAATGTATTATGGCAAGGGTCATATTAACAAAAAAATGCATTTTACACTGAGACATTAACACTGCAAACCCAGAACCCAATAGGGAAGATTTAAAAAAAGTATTGCTGTACTAATAAAGGAAAACTTTAACCCATAGGAATGCACTACCTACTATTAAATCCTCATTTAATATAAACATATTTAATAATCATCTAGATTTCTTTTGAATTTCAGAGAAATATTTATTGAATATAATTCATCAGAAGAGTATTTGCACAAATGCACATCAAACTGAACAAGAACAATATATATTAACAGATTAAAATAAGGGGCTCATAAATAGCCTAGGCTGTTTAAAGTCTGTCCTTAATTATTACTACTGTCGTACTAATGTATTATTTTGCTGTTAGCTGCTGGTTTGAAGTATTTTTTTTTGTACTTTCTAGTTTCACACTGATGAACAAAGAAACATGTTTTAATGAAAGATAAAAATTTAGATAAGTGTGTAATTCCTGCAATATTTTATGAAAATGAAATTTTATACAAACCAAGTTCAGCCAGACGATTTGAAAGGTCTTCTTTTCCATGACGTTCTGCTTCTAGTTGACTGCTAGTATCTATATGCTGTTTCTCCAACTCAAAGTATTGTTGTTCTGCACAAATAAACATGCACAAATTATCTAATTCAATATAGGTGTATAATACAATTGAGCTATGAAGATGTTCACATTCACAGGTGTGAACTGTAAGGGATGCGCTAATTTTCATCAAATGCTTACACCCATTAGGAATCTGAATCAGATCTGTTAGGCATTCATACAATACACTCTTCAGTATGCCAGTGTGTAAATCAAGCATTTTGTATGACTGAAGAAAAAGAGACACAGCTAAAGTATCACATAAACATAAGGCGCAGGATACAATGTCCACACCAATGGGGATCAAACAATTTAGAATGAACAACAGCTTTAACAATTTGAGGAGAGCAATGCCTTTGCATAAAAAACTACACCAAAATTTCACTTACGCTGTGTTTTATTAGGTTATTTAAACGCATATTTCTTTGTTCTGTGCGTGCAGTGTATGCTTGTGCATAAGCAATTGTGCTTCCTTAGTAATATGTACTATGCCAGAGAGGAAATGTGTTAGCAAAAATATTATTTGATGATACACAATAAATACATATATTAAATACCATTTGCCATAATTGAAGTATTTCGCTTGTACATTTTTTAAGTACAGTAAATCACATAGTCTTGTATGATGGTAGGTGTGCATACATATTTGTGTAGTGAGTATTCGCCAAGTACATTACCTCTTTCTTTGAAATGAAAGTGATCTGTGATGTTGATAAATATCATTGCACTTACCCGAATTAACTCGAAGTTTTTCATATTTTGCCGTAATCTCGTTCCGTTGTAATGTAAGCGATGATATTAAACCCTCCAATTTCTCTCGTGTGGAGGAAGACAATGACTGTAAGTCATCTGCGTCAAGAGAAGTCTCGAGCAAATCTCTCCCCGCCATTTAAAACGTGTTACGAATAACTCTCACTGAGGTCCACAGCGAGAACGAAGTAGTCTCCCCGAGTCTCTAGCTCTCCGCTTTGGTGATGCTCATGGGAACTCTTTCTTTTGTAAATGTAATTTTAAAAAAATTAAAACTTTGCGAACAAACATCTTCTTCAACAAGTCAAATACCTGTTGGTTACTTCCTATCACTATGAACGACATAATTGGAATGAGAGTTCTCATAATTTTCAAAAAAATTAATCATTATATTTACCCCGTCTACTTTCTTATATGCAAGTTTTGATAATATTTTTCTGTTGTATAATAAAAATGAAAGCCTACGGGTAAATGTCGGTGTTATATAAGGTATATTGTACTGGTTTGTTTGGTTTTTTTTTTTGCGTGGTACATGTCCTCAAAAATAATGTTTTGCATGCTCCACCTACCACATAAAATAAAACTGACAAGCATTATGTACGAGATAGACTGAATTGAATTTTAAAAGGCTAGATAATATTAGTAGATCAACGTATGGTTCTTTTGGTAATATTTGATGTTAATAACTTTTTGTTTCATCGGTGATCGATTAGTCTTTTGGGCTTGGGACAAAATATTTGACGTTTCTGTCTTGGGGCGAAAAAGGAGCTACGTGGGACGAATTGACTTTTGGTGTGGGACGAAATGGTAGCGTCGAGGGTGGAAATGACCTACGACCGTTCAGAGTCTCGGTTGATGGGGACGATGTACGTATTACTCATCATATATTGCCTAATAACCCATTTGCCACGTCTTTGCGATGGAGTCAAAGAAACGAGCACCTTCCTTGTGGCTTAACTATAATTACACAGAACCGGGAGACATTCTCGTGCAAGAAGTTTTTGTTCCAAAGGAAGGATTATCAACCTTTACCTACTATTGTTGTTTGTGCTGGAATTCTGGCATGGTAATGATTGTTTTTAATAATAAAAGTGGTTAATTGTTTGGTCACGGTCACTTAATTCGATCATGTCCCTGCTTCGATATAAAAGACAAAACCACATCAAACCAAGGAAAATAGAGAAGCCCTGTTTTATCTTGATTGATCGACCTCAACCTAGATCGACTCGATCTGTCCAAGACCATATCGACCCACGCAAGACTCGTACCATATATAATCATCGCGACGCCGATCTTCCAATCAGGCCATGCCACCCCCTCCTCCCTTCCCACCAAAAAAAAACAACAACAAAAAACCCCGACGACTATAGATCGTAACAGCTATATATATTCGCATCAAATATACTTCAAGTTAAGTGAATACCAAATAACAACACACCTGTGTACGTAATGTTATCTGGACGTCTACAGACATTTGATACGAACCACCGATAAATAAAGATGCTTAAAAAGCAAACCGCGCTTTTATACGATTATTATTTTTTCTTTGGATACTCACTATTAATTATCATGAAATAGTTTTCGTATTGTAATCGAATGACAAATTCGCAGCACATTAATATTTCTTTGCTTGAACAACGCATGGTCCCTGTTGGCTACTGCATGGTCACCGGTGGTCGATTAATTCGTCTTTTGGCACAGGGAGAAGGTCGATATAAGGCTGGGTTATGAAGAAAAGATAGTATCTTTGGTTGAAGTGACCAGTCGGTTTTGGATTGTTTTAACTAAGATTTCCAGTCAGCTCAGAATAAACCACAAACAGTATATTAATTTAGTTGTCTCTTTTGTTTTAGATGGCATGGCAAAATTACATATATCTATAACCAACACATAGGGCAGCGTCGCTCGACGCCGACCTTACAACAAACAATTACATAGTACACTTCTAGAGTGCTACATATCATTTAACCACCTTAAAAACAAAATATTTTTTCCTATAATAACCAGTTAAAAACAGCTTGCAGTCGCCAAAGACAGGTCCATTTAAGGAAAACTTAAATCTTGTTTATGAAAATATGCGAATTAAAACAACTTTTGAGATAAGATATAGTTTCTTATGACATTTAAAACGCAGCTCATATTTCTTAAAATAAACATTTCTTCCCACCCTAGTTCCCCAATGGCTATTATTTTCTTTGTTTAGGAAGGTGGAGGCTACTGTGGCATTCAAGATCATCCCAAAGGCCGGGCTTTTATTTTTTCCTTATGGGATCCTCAGGATCTCAACACAACGCCTATTACAGCACCTATCCTGGGACCAGGAACATGGACAGAAAGATTTGGTGGTGAAGGCACTGGCCTTAAATCTATGAACTTTGAGACAGGTCTGGTTTTTGTTATGGATGTTTCTTTCGGGTAGCTTTTGTCAGATGAAGCAGATTTTTGGTTAGTTTTGTTAAAAAAATATGTAAACATGATTTTTTTCCCACCTTTACTTAGTTTTACTCAGATGTGCAATAATCATTACCTGTGTCATTAAGATTTGCCTGAGTGGAAAATGTTTTTCAACTTAGTGGCTTCACAACATGATAAGATACAAATTCTCAAGATCTGAGAAAGTAACTCATTTCTGTTTGTGAGATATGCCTTCAAATTCAGTTAGTTTAAAGTTATTATATCATGTTACTATTATGGTTATACTTATGTTTTCATGTACACACCAACTGGCATACCCAGGTTCCAACATTGTGTCAGTGGATTGATGATCAGGGCTCAGTGTAATATATTTTACATGAAATGCTGAGATTACATGTCTAACTTTCAGGCTGGAAGGAGGACCAGTGGTACACAATGATAGTGAGACGATGGAATGCACCCAGTGGAGGTACATGCTTTGGCTGTTGGGTACATGATCAGAACCTTGATGTCTGGCATCACCTCATCACCATGGAATATCCAGTTCCAAAAGTATTTTTCTGTGGAACTACATACAGTTTCCTGGAAGACTGGAATTTTACCAGTGAAAATGCAAGGTAATTTTTTAATAGATTAACAATAAAGCATTATCTTGATTTGCAAATAGGTTAGCTGTCTGTTATTGAAAACCTGCAAAACTGAATTTAGTGTCAAATCCTAGTGTCACTCCTTTTTCTTCTTTTCTTTTCCAGATGTGTGAGATACAGGAATGGATTTAAAAGACTAATCAGTGGATCTTGGGTAGCGTTTCAAAAGGCCTGTTTTCAAGTCAATGTTGAAGATACTGCAACAATGAACTATGACGTCACATTTAGTGACCCAGAACAAGGAATTTGCATAAAATCTGGTGGGGAAACAAAGTCATTTGTTGAAACAGCTTGTATTTTTGATCATCTGCAGCATTATGCATACCCACAGACAGTGCCATTTCAGTGTGTGCAGTTAGATGTTAGTGAAGAAAAGGTCACTTGGATGTTAGCAGAAAGTTCTGCTCCTCAGTTCTGGTGCAGGGTACTTGTAGAACGCTGTATGGGAGTCAAAGAAGAATTATATCAGAAGGTTACAGAAAATACTAAAAGTGTTTCTCTTTTGAAAGAGTTGAAAGATGCAACGATTATTGTAGATTTGGAGGATATTTTAGGAAACAAAACCAGGAAAGAGAAGAGGGTGTAGCCAAAATTGGTAATGGCTTGTGCATGGTGTATATGTACATGTTTACAGTTATGTATAAAGACCCTCTTTTTCTTTAGGGACAGAGACATAGCTGAAAAAAAAAGATTTTCACAAATTCAAAATAATGCAGTTGTTTTTGTTTTTCTTTCACTGTTTTTTAAATTTACATTTAACTAATAATAAAACTCACAACTGGTCTCTTATTGCATAATTAATAAAACATAATGCATTGAGAAAATTTATATGTTTGGTCCTCTTACAATTTCTTTTCCTTTTTATGGCATTTTTTAGTCATTGTCAAACACTTTCTTTCCACAAGTCTGAAGCCACTTGGATCTAAGAGACATTTGTTGTAGCCTGATGGTTAGCGTACACTGGAGCAGAAGGTTATTAGTTCAACACTTGTTTGGGGCTGTGACTGCTCACCATCAGATTTAACATTTGATTTAACACGTTCGTCCTTCCCTTTTTTCTAACTTAAAAAAACCATTTTTTTCTTTTGAAAAGCATAAAAAGCTTTGTTTAATATAATGGAGAACACACAAACACTCACTATCCATTAATCCTCTAACATGTGCTCCTTTCTCTCACACAGAGACACACCCACACATAGGCATTTACCATATACTAACTGCACAAAACTAGAAACATTATGTACCAATTTCCATGTATAAATTGACTTATTTTTGTACATAAATAATAAGATCTGTTTCATAATATTAATTATCTTAAAGGTCATGCAGTCGCAAAAGGTTATTGTCTTGACCTGAGACTCACAGTCCTTTGTTCCAGTAGATAGGTTCTGAAAGATAAGGAGTTGCCCCCCATGGTTCACATCATGCTGTTATCAGTCTTACATTAGTGGTATCATTATCTCTATCTGTGCTTACACTTTTAAATAAAAGGTTGTGCGGGACTCGTATTTTTGACTTGTATATATCTCATGCAAGCTATTATGCTGGTCCAGAGAGTGATTTATGCTTTTGCCTTTGTAGCAACAGTTAAAGGTAAACCTTTCCTCTCACATTTAGTGGTTATGTGTAAATGGCATTGAAGGCTTTGAAGTAACAGCAGCATAACTTTCAGATTAGACATTGAAATTAGCAAACATTTATATATTTCACTGAATGTATAGTCCCAACTTCAACCTTAGTTGCAACTTTCGTACAAGTGTGGAGAAATTGTGATTGGGAAATTGAGATCTTCACCTTAACATGAGATCACATTTGCTACTTAATGAAACAAAGGTCAAAATAACACATCTTAAATAATAAAAACCCACAAGAATTTCGAGTTTCACAATTTTGTAATGCATTATTATTGGAGCACCAATTGCTATGCATGTAGGAATTGAATGTTCCATAAACATAAATGCATGTGCTGGATTAATCATAATATTATAACAAATAGCAGCAAAAAGTTTCTATGCAAAAATGTTAACTTGAGTTGGTTAGAAACAAATACAAGCTTTACTTTTGGATTCAGTGTTATTTGAGAAACTTGATTATAAAAGAGGAGGGATGTGAAAACATGTCAAGAAACTGCCTGGTCTTATTCAAACCTACTCTGCTATTTAGAACATTCACGACTGCATTTAAGATGTCAGACTATATGGATGACTGAGCTTAAGCTAAATAAGTCCTAATTTTTTCCAAGTACCAGATTTTGTCCTGATCTGCCTGTTTTTCTTCAGGTTGACAAGCTGATATCTCCTTCATAGTTTCTACTAAAAACTTAGGTTTTATAATGACTGCAGATTAAGTCACAAAACTTTGTAGTGCTCCAAGAGCAGCTCCATTTGCGATACTCCATCTATCCAGACTACCAACATTGTCACTTGTTCTTTAGTTCTAGCCGTATTAGACTACTGCAACTCTCTACAAGCTGGTTGTCCAGAGTACTTAATTGACAAGCTTCAAAAAATCCAGAATTAATGTCATTTCTTTATTATCATTGGTCAGTGCAACCTGCTTTGGTGGTGATGCTGCAAAATAGAATTAAGTTCTTTAATTATTATTCCACTTACCATCAGAATCTCAAAACTGAAGTTTGTTTTAATGTTTAAATGCTTTTTAATGTTTTGGTTAGTACTGATCATTATACATCAAAACTAGATAACGTTGTGCAGTGTAGACCAATTAAGAAAGATGTAGAGTTTTTGGAGCTATATATTATATATTCTTTTTCAACCTATTATGGTAGAATTTTTCAACAAATGCAAGATGCAGCAAAGATTCACGAAATGCACTGATGATTAGGGTACAGTTAACTTTCTTTGTTCCCTCTCCCTCGCTCCTTTTCCTGCCAATGACTTTATGGAATATTGACAGGTCTGTTTCTCAAAGACCTCTTCAAATCAAGTGTGTGCTATGACACTGTCGGCTGCTTCAACAACAGTGACCCATTTACCAACGCCTGGAATGAATTGCCAGACTCTCCAGATAAAATCGGGGTCACCTTTACTTTGTTTACAAGAGACGGTCCCACGCAAGGTCACGCTCTTGACTACAAAAAATCCAGACCAATGGAAGACACAACTTTTGACCCAGAAGCTGACATCAAAATGATCATTCATGGGTATGTGAACGACGGAACCGAGGACTGGAACAAAAACTTGACAAAACATCTGTTGTTACTGGTAATGATAGTTTAATTTAAAATGTCAGTATATTACATGCTTTAAGTTATGAAACAATCTGGATAAGATATTTTGTATGTTTTTACATTATATGTCTACATGCAAGATCCAAGTAAATTCAAACTTTATTTTTTTAAAACTCTGCCAGGTTGCCCACGTTTCACTGATGGTCTTGACTGATAAGTGTGTAATTAATCAGATAACATCTGGTCTAAAAATACATTTCTTAACTGAAGAACGTGACATCTCTATATGCTTTTTTTAAACCTCCCTTTTGAGGCCGGATATGGCCCGCGGGCCGTAGGTTGGGCATCCCTGCTCTATCAGTTATCGTTGATCAGATCGAGGGACGTACATTCTGAAAGCTTTAAAAATTTATCCCCGTTCACGACGGGATGCATTTTAACAAGTCTAAGGAAGTGTGGAGGGGTTATAATGCATGCTTCTCTATAGAGTGTTGTTTGATAATGTGGCTAGATGTAAAAGCTTTTACTTGATATGTGAAATATTTCTGGAAATTTCAGACGCAAAAGCTGTGATCTGAGCATATTGCCAACATGGCTTTCCAAAGAGCCAATGGTATAACGTCTGTGATCAGATGTGAGTCAATAAGGGAAGTGTATATACTGAGTCATATAAACGATTATTTGTTTGTTGTCGCTACTCCTATAGAAGCCTTTCAACGTCATACGGGTGACATGGGGGCCTG
Source organism: Pomacea maculata (assembly GCA_004794325.1). NCBI lineage: Eukaryota > Metazoa > Mollusca > Gastropoda > Architaenioglossa > Ampullariidae > Pomacea > Pomacea maculata. Next base: position 173,934 of record SRHC01002933.1, on the reverse strand, counting down.
GGGCGTTCGAGCTGTACCCCAAGGCCGCAGCCAACACCCGGGTCGTTGGCGCTGCGGCAGCCATACTGCTGACGTCACTACGGGACCGCCATGGTTTCAGCATGGAGCGCGTGCACTTGCTCGGACACAGCCTGGGGTCACACGTGGCCGGGTACATCGGGACCCGTGTCCGGGGCATTGGTCGCATATCGGGTACTGTTTTAAAAATCCTGTTTCTGTCACTAAGACTCGATCATATAGTCAAACTGAGGAAGGTCTTGCAAGAGACTGTGTGCGTTAACGCCGTTGGTTCATGTCTGAATGCGAGTAGGGGCGAAGAGTCGTATATAAAGGTGGATGGATAAATATATTAGTTGACGAACGGGTGTCACCATTTAGCTTCTTATATCGGTCTCACAATACTGTATTTAAAAAGCAATATCTGACTGAGTGCAGATTTCTCTTCAGTTAAATCAGCAAAGCACATCACTCAAGACTAATTAAAAACAGGGACATCTTAGCTTCTGTAAACAGATAATATTTGACCACGAAATTCTATCTCGTGATTTAACCCAGTAAATTTGGAATACTTTAAAAATAGGAGAAGGAAAGAAATAAAACACAATAATATATTTAGTTTCTTATTTTCATTCTGGCTCAGAGGTAAAAATATGTTCTCAGAAATATATGAAATGCTTTAGTTATTTCCAGTTCAGTTTTGCGAAGAAAAGACTGACTAAAAAGCAAGATCAAAGGTCGAATATATAAATAAATTCACAGATTAAAAAAAAAAAGCAACAGTAGATTCCTTTACACAAGAAATGTCGTGGTCAGGTGCTTTTGAACGGTTAGGGAACAACATAAGACGCATAGTAAATGTGACCTACATCATTAAAATGCTCTTGTGACCGAGACAGCCCGTTATCTCCATTTGTTCGGAGATTCTACATGAACTTGTTGGTTGGTTGACAGGAATGGATCCTGCAGGACCTCTGTTCGAATCTGTGGATCCTCAAGTACGGCTTGATCCAACAGATGCCCTCTTCGTTGACTGCATTCATTCAGACGGCCTGCCGTTGACCGATTTAGGTATGAACTTTGACTGTACTTATCTTTCCAGTACCTACAGTTGACTGCTAGGTGGCGAATAAGTGGGTACTTTATGATGGGATTATTGATGTTTTAGACAGAGCCAGCAACTAAGGATATATGACACTGAGAAAAGTTCGATTCTGGCATGCAGTCGGACATAGGATTGCTTATAAATAAGAACATGTTTATTTTTGCTTTGTTGAGCGTGAAATTAAATCAGTGGACGAATAAAGGTTTCAGGAGATACGTATGATAAGACTGGCTTTTTGTTTGTTGGTTTTCACGTGTTTTGTGTGTTTGAATGCGTGAATTGGGTCATCGTTGACGGCAAAAAAAAAAAAAAAAAAATGCCGTTCGCGGTTGCTTCATGTTTGATGCAAATTCTATTCACACTACGAAGTTTTAAACATTCGGGGTGCAGTGAAGCTTTTCATCTCACAAAGTTCTACAATCTCCACACAAAAGTATTTGTCAACATATTCCTGCAAATAATGCGATCTGAATTCATATACTTATGGGCTTCATGGTATTTTGTCCCGAAATCGCGGAAACTTTGATCACCAAGATAGTTGCTTTTGTCTAGTAGAGGAAGAAGGAAGTCGTGTGGTTGTCCGAGCGCTAATTTCATTAAATGTCTGCTAAAAATCTCAGAAACACAGACTTACAGTAATGTATAAGTTGTGTTCGATACTGAAGACTTTGTCCAATCGTGACGACAGTAAGATTTCACTGACGCTCTGTAACGTGTCGACTTTTTACAAGCATAACAACCAGATGAGCAGTTATCGTTTTTACCTACATTTATGGACACTTCATGCCACAAACTTTCAACAAATAAAATAAAATAAAAAAAATATCAAAATTATTTTTACGACACAAGACCCATTTTAGGTGTCAAACTTTTGTCACAGTGTCATATCCTGGCAAAGCAGTTGGCGGGACCGTAGGTAAAGGAGGGGGAGAGGAATTAAGGTATCTGTTATTAATTCACGATGTCATACTAAATTTAAGTCGTGGAATTTACGGTCATTTCATAGTTTAGTCGGAATTGTATCCAGTAACAAAACCAAACCAAACCAAACCGAACGAACGAACGAAACAAACTTGCAGACGAGAGTCGTTCACGTTTTTCTCTTCTTTGACTTGCTTCAGGCTTTGGAACAATGTCCGCCTGGTGTCACGCTGACTTCTACCCGAACGGTGGGCGTTTCCAGCCCGGGTGTCCCCCGGTAGTACGTCGTACACTGGGTGACCTGTTGACCTTCAGATACTCTGGTAAGTAGGAAATCTCTGCATTTTATAACCTTAAATACACTTCTAATGCATTTGCAAAATATAAAAGAAAAATAAAAGATATAAATGAAACAAGAATGATCAAGTAGGTGAAGGAGATGAGTTTCCTAATAAATTAAAACTGAAAAAGGGCAATAAAAAAATACAAACAGATGGGGAATGAACGAAAGAATGAACAAACCAAAATCAAACCACCAAAAAACAAAGAAGCAAATGATGGAACAAAGTAAAAAAGAACCACAATAAGACAGGAAATATTTATTAAAACGTTGAAGAAATCTAAACAAAACAAAAATCAATTCGATCATTAGCGATGCAAACATTTCCCAACAGAGGCTGAAGACAGTGTTTCCTGCAGCCACTCTCGTTCCCATGACTTGTACATCTCTTCCATCAACACCTGTCTCTTCCCTGCCTACCCCTGCGACAGCTACGACGACTACATAACCGGAAAATGCGGCAACTCTGTCGGCGGCGATGGTGGACCTGCATCCATGGGATATCACTCCGCAGACAGCAGGCGGCACGGCAAGTTTTTCCTGGACACCACAGGAGAATACCCTTTCTGTGGTAAGTGTTGCCGGGAACTGTGGAACTGTACCCTTTCTTTGGTAACTGCTCCCTGGACACCCTTTCTGTGGTCAGTGCTATAGGGACCAGAAGGGACTGTAAACTTATAGTGTGTTACATCGGTGCCACGAGGCTGTACCATTTCTGTGCTGTATCTTGATACCACAAGATGTACCTTCTGTGGTGTCACCTGATGTAATAAGAATGTATCTATGGTAAGTTGTTAAACTGGGTTCTGTACCCGGACACTATAGGACGGTCTTTCTGTATGACAAGTACCCAGACACAACAGCTAATAGTACTATTCTTTATGTGATAAGTGTACATGATGGTAGTGTCCTTTCTATGATAGGACACCATGAATCTTTTCATATTGTGTGACAGTTACCTGAACACTGTGGAAATGTACCTTATCTGCGCTTGAGCATATTTTTACTGTGAATCACCCTCCTTTATTTGTAACGATATCGACAACACACTCACACAAACAAGTCAACAACAGAAATGTTCACACTTGATTGCCTTTAGCCTTCTATTATCAGCCTTTCTTGGAGATTTCATCATCATTGTCATCGTCGGTCATGTACATACAAACACGGATATGATATTTAGTTCTTCAAAGACTCGTTTTGCAGGTCAAAGGTGAATTTCAGCACGATAGAACCGCTTGGCAGCACAAACGAGAGCAGGAGAGCGTGTCAGGAGGGTTCAGTGTATACACATGGACATCTTCGGAGTGCGTCAGGAGACCGATCTTGTGCACTTTTGTTCTGCCAGAGACGGAATGCTGATACCCTTATTAAAAGTAAATGCTCAGGTTAGTTGTGAGCGGTTTCTGTGATGTGGATAATTGAAAGAAAGTATAATTCTGGGCACGGAAGCACGAAAGGGCGTGAACTGTCATTCTGCTACGTCATTAACAAGCTGAGCGATTAACTACCCCCGTGGTGAAACTGCAAGCTAATTCATATCCCCTCGCCCCACTCCAACAAGCGAAGTCTACAAACAATACAACAGGTGACACTCAAATACAAAGCACACTGTTTTTCAATACGCCAACGATTTCTCTCTCTGTACACTCCTATGTCCAAGTTAGCTGAAATGTACTTAGCGGACTACCCCTTCACCTCTACTAGACGTTTCCTTGTGTAAGTGACTCTGTTAATTAATAAATTATCGTAATTATCAGACTCAAATATAAAGATGGACAAGAAAAATAATAACTATAAAACATGACAAGATCTCTCTAACACATGCAAAAATTTTTTATCATCTTAAATAAACTTTTTGAAATGGAAGTTATGAGATAGAGGAGTTATCGCCTCACTCCACAAGTGTACACATTTTCAGTGCGATGTTTTTAGTTTGTCAATTAAAGATTGCTTGTTACGTAGACCTAATTAACATCTACTGCTGTCCCGTCGACAGACAGTTCCAGAAATAGAGCGCTTTTTTTATGGGAAAAAAAGATTCAGCCAAGCTTTTCAAAATGAACTTTGTCCGCCATGACTGAGCTTGTCGAGGATAGTGCTCTGTACTGTCTACAGCTTCCCTGTACACTTCTTACTGCAAGTACAATTTCCAGGTACAGAGCATAACGAATTGAATCATCTTCCAGTCTATCTCTTCCTCTAATGCGCGCACTCCCCTACCCACCCAAATAAAAAGCACGCACATGCAAACACATTTCTACATTTGAACACAACTCAGACTCTTGGTGCGCTCATAAATACATTCGCACAGACCTACAGAGACCAAACACATGGAAGTTTTTCACGAAACCGCAAAACCCATGCAAGTATATTCACACAAATACCTGACACCCTCACACAGAAGCTTGCTCATTCTCTTTTCTCTCCATTCTGTTCACACTGTCTGCTTGGCTGGGTGCCCACTTTATGTGACAAAATAAGAATAAGGAAATAACCGAACAATACTTCACGGAAGAAAAAGGAAGGGATTTAGAGGAATAATGCAGGCATGAACCCAGGGGTAGCGGGGAGGGGAAAATGATGGTTGAGAAAAAGCAGCCGTGGCACCAGCTCAACGACAAGTAACCCAAACGAAGGGAGACAGCCTAAGCTCTTGGCTGCAGCCTGTCGCACACCCTTGCGTCGGTGCACGTGCATCGCTATGAAATCAGCCGACGCTGCTGTAACTCATGTCCGTTGCTCAAATCCCCAACCCTTTCCCCTTCTCTGTAGTTATGGGACCTGGTGGCCAGTGTTGGCTGTGTTTCAGTGTAGCGAAATGACGAATTAGGCGAGTGGAGAACTATCAGACCTTCACACGGTGCGGCGGCCATCCTGTCTGGGATCCCCGCACAACCAGCAGACCGACAGGGACACGTCTGGCAACATTGGCACGAGCGGCCACTCTTGACACTCTTTCCTGCGCAGATTAGGGCACAGACATTAGATATTCTCGCGCCGACAAGGATTAATCAGGAAACCTCCAATTAATCTTCCTCGTCCTATTAGGCAGGCCAGCACACACTACCGTTTGTATAAATGATATATAAGTCTGTATAATTGTAGTAAATTACTTAGACTAGAAATAGAGATATTTTTCTAGGATGATGTAGACCGTGAATCAATAAAAGAATTAAATGTGTCGAGGTGAGAGAGCGATGTGGACGACAGCACGTAACACGGCTTTGACTGATGAGACAAAAATAGCCGTAATAGATGAAATCTGATACAGATTTGAGTACCGAGACAGGTGAATGAAGAAAAAAAAATAATATTAGACTTTGACAGAAATAGTGAAGCATCATCGAGAAGAACAACACAGACACATATTCACACACACACAAGCAAACACACACACACGGGCGCGCAAGCACGTATGCACATAGGCCCAGCAAACATATCTGGTCAGGATGTATGATTAATACATCTGTAAAAATGACCCTCCCCAAAAAAAAAACAACAACAACAACAACAAAACTCCCAACAACAAACAACAGAGCCACCACCACCACCAAACAAAATCACAAATTTGCAGGGGTCCAACAGTCTTCTGAGGCAAATTTTGTTGTGCTTTTATTTTCGTCTCTTTATATTCTGGCACACAGTGTTAGTCCTAGACATCCAAGTCGACATAGTTCGTCAAAGGCCATTTACCATGTCAGCTTAGTCCCGTGATGCTCAGCTTTGATAGGAAATAGTAGTTATAGATGTTGTAATCAGTCTTCTCTCTCCTTTTCTCTCTCTCTCTCTACCACTTCAGCTTTCTCGTGTTTACAGTCATTGCTCAGTGCACACACAATGAGCGGCAGAAACGAGCTGAAAACGTGGTTGGATTTCAAGATCTTATATCTTTTTACTGAACATAAGATATATCGCAAATATCCTCCATTGTTGAAATTTACTGGCAGTTTTATGAGTGAAATCATGCAAAAAGTCATACAAAGCAAGTCTGTTCGTAAAAAAGCAAAAAAAGTAGGCAGTCAGAAGGATAGGGAAGGAAGCAAAGGGAAGGATTTAAGATTGAAGGGGGAGATGAACACCCGAAGAGGCTTAGACTTCTACAAGCAGTCACAACACGACAGTAAGTCCGGGACGACGAGCTCAGCATGCTTAGCTGTAAGCACCAAGACATGTTTACATCGCCAACCTGAGCATGATGCGGCATTGATCACCTGGCCTGCTACGGTGCACGAGCATTTCTGAGTGCACTTTTGGCACAATTGGCACCTCTTCCCTGCGATGTCAGATTCTTTACAGCAGATGACTGAAAATGATAAAACACTCATTTAAAATGTATACAGTTTCTTGACAGTGGCGGATCCGATAGCTTTATTTGTGTGTAGCGTGGTCTGTATTCTGCGAGTACATCTGTATTTGTGAATGTGTGGTAAAGACTGATTTGTACCCTATGGACATGCACCTTAAGAAGCAGGAGACGGATGTTTACTGCTCGTGTTAGGAATAGCAAGCGTTGCTGTGCTGCAGCAAACTTCAGGTGTGTCTTCATGCTAACCCTGGACAGCGCGATAAACACATCCGTTCCGAGAACGAGGCCCTACATGCGATCTGTGCTGTTAGCTACTGGGGTGAGGGTGTGGTGAGTAGGGGGATGGGGAGGAGGAAATCAGGGTGACTTTCTCCAGGTTCAATGTGAAGTAAACAAGGTAATCATACCATGCAGACGAGGTCACGATAACCGGTCGCGAATGAGACTGTTCTAGGTCACAGCTCGCTGTCACCTGTTTGTTCGGATTGTCACATGGAGGTAGTACGTCGATTACGAATCACAGTCGTCATCAAAAGCAACGTTTCAAAGAAAACTGACTTTAACTGGCTTTTTTTTTTTTAAGATGTAGTCTGCGGTCCTGATGGTTGAATCTTACAGAACTTCACACAGACTCACTATATTGTTGCTACATGTTTTTTTTTTCCTCCAGGAAATACGACCTCGTATTTAAAATGTAGTAGATACATGCCCAAGAAGTGTTATTAAACAAATATAACGATTGCTGTTGATTCGATTGCTTGGCTGGTTGATAGGAAAGTGCTTCAACTTAGATGTGATTTCGTACTGTAGGGAGAAAACTACCAACAGCCATTCATGTGAACAGGTGCCGCATCTAGAAGGAAAAAGTGTGTTTCAAGGACAAGAAGAGAGCCCATGACGTAACGGTGCTCTCTACAGTTGTGACAAGAATGTGAGCAATACACTACAGGAAGATTAAATAACTGTTCGACACATATACCTATACAAGGGGAGATAAGGCTCATAATTACAAGCGAGCGCCTGTACCTGGAGGCACAGACTCACTCATTTAGGCATCCTTTCCTACACATTCACTTATAAACATATACACAACACCCCTCTCTCCCTCTCAAACACACACACATACACAGAGAAAAATGTACGCACACTCGTACGCCGAAATAGTTCTCTTTCTGCGGCAGACTGAGTTTCTAACGCATACCTGAATATAAATTCTACGCCTCACGGCATCGATAACTTTATAAAGCATCAGGGAAATCACTTTGTGTGGTTTGCGCTTACCGAGACCAAATCGTATCGTGCAGCCGAGACGTACAAGTTTGTGCCGAGACGCTCTTCCGGAAGTTAATTTAAACAGACAACTATTTTGTAATGAAATCGTCGCCCTGGTACTAATCGTTGCCTTGTTTTCAGTTGCCTTTGCGCCGTGGGGATTTGGGGCACGCGTAATAGGAAAGTCGGAAACCTATTCCATGATCATGTTCATCACATATGTTGGACAGCTGGACTGCCAAGATGGCGCCTGGTGACGTCAGAACTCTTTCAACGTACGACAGGCTCAAACTCTTCTATTTGTTACGCCAGCTGCAGAACCTTATGTGCATCATTAGAGGCAACAGACCGTGTCGGATAGTTTCCACTGAACGTGCGAGACTGATGTCAAAGCGGAAGCAAGATGTCGCTACCTCGGGCAGGGTGTGTTAAATCTGTCATAGTTATTCTCTAAAGCTGTTGATTGAAATTACGAAAATAATTCTTGGCCAATCCTTTTCAGAATTGGTTATTTTTAACTCTGTGAAAGATGGGATAGAAAAGGTGCAGTCATCGTAGGGAAATGTAATTTGTTTCCTTCTTTAATTTGTTTAATGACGTAAACAGTTCTAAACCAGTAAAGAAACACTTTACATAAACTACCTTGCAGCCAACTGCTATTCATAAAATGTGTGCGTGCGAGCGCGCGGACGTGCGTGTATAATTGAATAACGATTCAAATACTATTTTCGTAACAGAGAACGTTGTCAATGAATGCATCCTGTTTACTCAGTATTGGCATGTCATCCCGCCCGGCGCTGTGAGCTAGCTTCGTGTTGCAACAAAATCACGAACGAAACACAATCTTGCGAAAACAAAGCTCAACACACGTGACCTGCAGCACCTGCATTCAGACGGCGCACTGCACGTGACAAGTGTGACTTGTCGCAGACGCTGTGAGCGATGAAAATAAAGTCTGTATGTGTTACACCGCGAGATGCAGACACGTCACACACAGGTCATGCAGTAGTTATCCCCTCACCCTCCTCCGTGACATCTTCAAGAAGCAGCCATGGGTTCATGCAGCCACAATCGAAAGTATTTCTGACTCTGCAATGTGCATCTTTTGAGTCAGATTCTTCCGGAGGAGAGTAGGAGAGGGGGTGAAGTGAACGATGCAGAAATACTAATGATAGAAGCGAGAAAAAGGATCAGTAACCTTTCCTCTCGCTTAACTCTCTGGACGTATCAGCCACAGCCAATCTGGAAGTGTATCTCCATATAATCACAGCAACCTTGGCCGTCAATAGAATTGTAACGAAAAGCCGACAAGAGCTGTTTAGCTAGCAATACTGAGGTCAAGGTAACACGCCTGTGGTGTTGAAGTGTTTACAATAGTAGTCACGTGGCTCTGTGTATTTTTCTATTCAAGAGAGAGAGAGCATGCGTGCGTGTAAGTCTGAAACACCTGAGGCACGGGGGAAATAGTTTTTCAGGTATGGGCAAAGTGGGAACAGTTAATATCCAGATCACTCCAAGATATGTCTAAAACATGAAAGCATATACTACAGTCGTGAAGCGTCTTGCTTGCGCCGGCTGTTACACGACTGAAGTCCTGGCAACGCCAACACCCACAGTTGTTATTATTATGTCGCACGTCACACGTCCTTTCCTTAATACGCCCCGCCACACCCCAACAAACTCGAAATCAATAATCACCACTTTATAAATAAAAACCAGCTGGGTTGTCATAACCTTAACGGCATTGACTGGGAAAAAATCAAGGCCAAGGAAAATCGTTAGGTTGAAGGGACCCATGACAGGACGGCGAGTCTAGAACAGTCAATAATTTACCTGGTGATGACGTAGCCATGGTGGCTTAGCAAGAAAGTGAGGAACCGTGTGCACAAGACAACGGAGGAAACAACTCGTGCGCAGAAACCGGGTGACGTGCGCACAAGACAACAGGCGGTGACGTGCAGCTGGCCTCGACTGCAGACAAACGATAACACTGGTGATCCCAGTCCAGCATTTGTTAACGAGGTCAATGTAAGTGTTGCTGACACAAATAAACAGCATAACAGCAAACATATGCTGCAATAATATTAGCTGAATTATATGACACTGGAGATAACTCGAATCGTCATATAATTTTTCAAAGGAACATATGTAACAAAAACTATAAAGTTATATTTATATATTTATTCAACATACATGTCCTCATCTAAGTTAATATACAGGTAAGGTCCTATCAGTTAAAATATTTTTGCTCGGCTTTTAAGTTTTCCCCACAAGAAAGTATATAGTAACGACTGAGTCAGGGTCGGATCGGGTGGAGATATACAAATAATAATAATAAAAAAAAGCAAATAGACAAAAACCTCTGTGGTCCAGTTTTGGTTAATATCTGACCGTTTGTCACATAAGATATGGTATGTTTCTGGACTACGTTTTACCTGCTGTGTGCGATCCTTCGTAATTTTGTCACTTTAATTAATCTTGGACCGGGGTTTCTTCCCTTCTTAATTTGATCAGTCGGGTCTGTTTTTTGTATTAATGGTCCATTCGTGGATCTTTGCACTATAAATGCAAGTCTAGTTCAAAGATGGTCTGAAAATTTTCCTGTGTTTTTCTATGTTTCACCCCATTCCAAGCCGCTTTGGGCTTTTCGTCGACATCTCGATCATTGTCATCTTTATTCTCATCAAGTACGTGGTACTGCGACTGTCTCGGCAGTCGGCAGTTAGTCGATGATTTACAAATACCAGACACGGGGAACGGAGTATAGTCATGCTACGTTGTATGTGGAGACAAAGTCGCGCAGGAAAAAAAAATGATAACCCAGAAAATACTGTACTCCACTCTGAACCGGTTCAAGCTTGTTGTTGGCCGTAAACAGTCTCACTTCAAGCTACAAATTCGTCAGTCTAACGGACACCTCCGCCAGAAATGTGGAGACACTCGAGTTGCATTCTTTCAGTCGAACCCCGATTCACATTTCGCGGCAGTGTAAACAAATTTTCAGATACCTTCCAAAAAATTTCATCTGCACAACGCATACACACTACAAGGTTTGGTCTCCCTTTTAACCTTATCGACCATTGCTACATTTAGGTTGAGTAGGGTGTGGGGGAACCTTGCTGACAGTAACGATGTTGACATTCTTGCCACCTCAATATCATTTTTGAGGGGGCAGCTGTCTCCTCTCGGTTCCTACCCGGTACTACATAATATAACTACGTTGATCGAGAGAGAGAAGAGAGAAAAAGTGCATGCGTGCATGATCATAAGAGCTAGTACTGAAAAGGGAATAAGAGGAAGATAGATAAGGACATTTTCTTTTTGCTGTCCTTACAAAATAAAAACATATCCATGTGCATAGATGCGGTCGGAGACAAAAGAACACAACACATCCCTACAATCTGTTTATAATTGGCGATGGCGTGTTTTATTACTCTACAAAACATTTTGTACACTCGATCGCTGTGAGTTTCTTGTGGCGAAGAACTGAAGATTTTTTTTTTTGTTTGTAAAAATCAGCCATAGTCTAAAGTTGATCCGATGTAAGTGTGCTGTAATACCAGGTTTTTGTTTGTACACAGAATACAGAACTTTGACCTTTGACTAGAGAAAACCGTGTGCATGGCTACGCATGACGTGGAGAGATGTGCGCAGATTCAGTGAACGTGCTGTCGATACCTCGTGGAGTCGTGTGCAAAAGCCTGTAGAGCGCGCATATAATCGTCAGCAAGCGCGAGTGCAGGGCATCCATCGTTGGCGAGGCCGTGTTGTCGTGGTTGTTTCCTGCTCCAGTCACAGCGCGACAGTCCAGAATGTCTTCTTCCGAAGCACATGGTCACCATCACGGTGGTAAGAGTTTTATGACACCAATGCACCAGTTTATATAATGTAGGTTGTTTCACAATGCCGTTGTGCTTGAGCTGCAAACAAATTCTCATCTAGTAGGCAGAATCTTTTGCTGAATGGGGCGTGAGCGTAGTCTAATGTCGGCGAGTCTGCTCTTGTTTGTTTTTTTGACGTTCTATGTGTAACGTCTGCAAATGCAGGTTTGTCGTTGAAATGGGATGTGTCACCAAGGGAAATAATCAGTTTGAAACGAGAATGATGTGTAGGTTGTCTCCCTTGTCTAAGGCTACGTAAGAGTCACGGGCAATGGTTACAGTCTCAGTCCGTGCTAGTGCCTTTCTTGTAGTTTTATCGATCTCACAATCGCCTTTATATTAAGGATACGAGTAGTAATGAAATCAAGTCTCGTGAGTTTGCGAAGCTGTTGCTAGGCAACTGGCAAGACTTCTCGTAAGACTACAATGCAATGATATCAACATCGTTTTTATAGCGCATTTCGCGCTTTGACATATAAGCAGTTGGCTAACAATAGTCAGTAGATACAGCACTCTTTTCCTACAGGTAGGCTCAATATGATGTACAAAAATTAAACAAATAAAACTCAGCATTACATCGGGGCCGGTCATTTCACCTCAAGACCATATTGTCCCACAGACTTACTCAAACTGTAGCAATGTCCATATTGTTCCAACACCGAAAGCCGAATCATCCCAGGCCCAACAGACAAATCGATCACCGATGTCACAAGTCACTATTAACGTTAAATATTACCATTATGACAGGTGACCCATTACATGGAGTAACATTTCTTGTCTCACAGCCACGGGAAAGTTATGAAAGATTTGTCTTAATACTTAGTTAAGTTTTAAGGTACAACAGCTGAAAACAGAGTACAATCCCGACACTAAAGCAGCAAAAGCCACAGTAGCTTAGATATATACAGGGAGCATGATACAGGATGACACGAAATACACTTATCTGATCACATCTGAGGCACATATGTAGATCCAAAATATAATCTGCAAAACATGCAGCAAGCATGTTGCATTTCAGAAAATGTGAAAACTGCATGATAGGCAAAATGTTGAAAGTTTCAGTGAAGTAGGCACAATTAAAGTAACCTTGTAAAAACATTAATTAGAAAGATGACAGAAAAAAACAACAAAGAGGATGAAGATGGTGGTAGGAAGAAATGACTGTGGCACAGGCATTGAAGAACACACAACACAGAGGCAAACATTGAAACCAAAGCTACAGAACAGTATGAGATACCAAAATTGGAGGTAGATGCATGCAGGAGACAAAACAACAGAGCAGTCCTCTTCTGGTAGTTAGGCAAAAAGATTATGTGGTAAATGACATTTTTCCTAGGCCATATTAGGCAGATACCATCTAGAAATGTAAAACATCTAACAGGCCATTATAATGTACCCCAATGAAGGTTGCATCCTGCATATTAATTTTTGTTTTAACTCAAAAAAACTTCACTGGAAATTCTCCTGCAAGGTACACATGCATTCATGAAGGTAGGGACACACCTGTGCAGAAACTGTAAATATCGGGGATATGTTCAAAATAACAAAAATATGCATGCAAGAACTTTCTAATATGGGTTTCTAAATGCATGTTATTTTGATGCAGGGTGCGCTAAAGAGTGCAAGAAGTCAAAGGAGAGCTGCTGTGAAGGTGGTAAGTGGGGCAGTATAGATCAAAGGACCTTCATATTTCATTACATTATTGTAAAAGAGAATAGCACACATGGTTATAATTGTGTTTAAAATACAAAGGCAAATTAAGCTTGTTTGTACTTCTGATGTCTAGATTTGATATTTTTATTTCCTGTAGCTAGGAATAAAGTACTATATGTTGTACAAAGGATGATTTTTTTTTTAATCATTAGTTTGTGACGTTTCAGTTTGTGATTAAAGAAGCATGTCATATCTGGCGCTTATTCACACTGAAAGCTACATTTATCAGCTATTGTAGTTGCATGAGTAATGATAAGCCCATGCAGCTTGTTGGGAAGAGTCTAAAGTGAACATTTGGTGTCAGAACAGCTTGTCGAACACACACATATGCATGAGCACACACACACATTCAGATGCCAACAAAAAATAAATGCCATGCTAATGACTTTAACTCTATGTGCCCTGGGGTGAATTGAGTATCACTGATTAATCATCCATGACATTTAGCTTCGAAAACTGCTAATAAATATTTGATGTAATTTGTGTAAAAATACAGCTTGCACTGAGGAATGCAAAAAGACCCCATGCAACTGTGGTGATAACTGCAAATGTTCTGATGGATGCAGATGTCAGTCTTGTTCAGCGCCCTGCAAGTGTGATGGTAGGTTAATGGATAATGGTTAAAGAAAGCTAGTTAATAGTAGTCAAATATAAGAAAGGTGTTTCTTTTGCAAATAAGTTCCAAGATAAGCAACTTGTTCTCATAACTGGGATCTGTATCTCTGTAAGTGTAAGTTTGCAGAAATATATTACCAGTATTTCACAGCAAGAACAGCTGTAAGTTCAACTTGGTGGACATGGAAGCAAACTGCAAGTTTTAGGCTTTGAAAAAAATAAAAAGGAATGTGATTTTACTGACTTCAATACTCTGCCTTAAGCCCGTTATTTTTAATGCAAGTCAGCTTATATATCATGAGTGACTTGTACAAGCTCAGCTATTAATGCATTTCACATCAGGGCTGCTTCTCCACATAATGACAGCTTTGGGAGGTCAGCCACCATGATGCTCACTTTCCACTGAATCACTCATTTCAGATTGTACAGTGTACACACTGCAACAAGCAGAAATGGTGGTGCTTATGGGGGTTGTAGCATAGTTGATGGCTGAGGTGCAGTTTTAATTTGTACAGGGAAACTAAGTTGGCCCAGTGTAATTGTACCCATCAGATCAAGACATAGATTGCCATTAGATAATTTAGGATTGGAAGAAGCAGCATAAAATTATATGAATCGCAGCAAGATTTTTGAAGCAGGGTTTCACAGACCTCAGTTCAGATATCACAAGTTTCAAATTGAGAAAGTGAAGGAAGTGGGTAGAGGAAACTGTAGAGCAAGACATGAGGATAATGTCTCTCTTGTTTGCCGCAGGTACTTGTCAATGTGGAAAGGGCTGCACTGGAGCCGACAGCTGCAAGTGTGATCGCAAGTGTTCTTGCAAGTGAAGCATTTAGGTGCTGTCTGCCACTCTCAAGATTCAAGAATAAACTTTCACCCTCTTAGGGGTGTTGAGATATTCAGAATATATAAACAATAACACACACATTCCTATCTATATATATACAGTCTCTCACATGCACACACACATTCACTGATCAGTTTGTAACAGCTAATTAAAAGTTAATTTTTTGACTCACTTCTTTCCCTCTTCCAGACCTTTAAAGCATATGACTTGTCACAGCATATGTAATCAAATAAATTGAAGTATATAAACGCATGTATTTAGGATCAAAGAATGGATAAACTTCTGAGGGTATATCTTTTTTCCTCATTCTTACCTAAATCACAGATGCATAAACATGTGCTCCCTCATACCTGCTTATATAATGTATAAAATCACACACACATATTTTGTTAATTTTTCTTGATCATACTTGTAAGTAGTAACTTAACAAACCGAGTCAATCTAGTGAGGGTCATTTTATTTCTTGATAAAGAATGGCATTGGGATTGTGAGTATAGTAGGGTAATAAATTATTTGAATGTTGGCCAGAAAATTTTGAATCAGTAATGAACTTCATCCCTTATATCTTTAGTGTGACAGAATCTACATAGCCTTTTATTTCTAGGAATCTCATTTTTGTCTACAGTTATTCACCAGAAAGTAGCTCAGTGGCCTAAATTTTATTAAAGGGAGATAATCATGGGGTACTCTGGGTGTAGGGTGCGAGGGCGGGGTTACGAGAGAAGGGTAAATTATCAAGAAAAGTAGTTTGTGGCTCATATTGTTCCTTATGAAAATGACACGAGACTGGTGGAGTATGACAATGTCATACAATTTAAATTTGCATTATATAGTTTTATTTGAGAATATTAAACTTCCAGATTGCTCTGCAACTGGAAAAAATACCCTCAAAATATTGTATCAGTTCTTGAATGTCTGGAGTAAGGAATAAATGTACGTGTGTAAGTTTCCTAATATTATTTAAGACGTTACTTGAAGGTAAAAGTAAAACGCTTTCTCAGTAAATCTCACAACCTGTCTGCAAAGCCAATGAAGGGTGTGCAAGGCTTTGAAACATCGCTCGTTGAAACAGTTATAAACATCGGTGAGTTCTATGACTCGCAGGAAAAGCTTAATTTCACAGATGCCTGATGGCAGCACTAGTTAAGGGGTATTAGGCTGATGCAAGAAGTGCGGCTGTAAACATACTAGATCAGCATGTTCTCTTTATATTTTGGACAGCTAGACTACCATGCACACATGACATCACGACCTTCTCACAATACGCCATGCTGTAACCTTATAGGTAAAGACATTGTGATATAGTGAGCAATTTCAAGAGACTGAACTAATACTTTTAAATACAAATGATCTAATGAACAGGATGTGGTCGAAGACCAATAGGATTCACATGGGAATTGCACTTGGCATGGAGTCTAGTTATCCGCTGTACCAGTGGAGACAGAGGGTCCGTGGTGGTGGTGTGTGCAGAACTACGCCATACGTGATTAAAAAAAAAACCTCCGCCAGATATGTGGAGTACAGTTGCACTGCATTCCCTCAACCAGCACTCCACACTAGCTCCGCGGCATTTCGGTTATCTGCTGAAAAGGTCGAGGGCATTGTGCAATGTCGACGCTGATATCTCTCTTCTATATATATAGAAGGAGAGAACAAATAAAAACTGGTTATTATTATTAACAACTACCTGCTACCCGGTAGTACCTTGAACTAAGCACACCTCAAGTATATCTCGAGTTTGATCAGTAGCATAATGGCGGACTCGGTTCTACCGGTAGTCGGTAGCCTAGGGAGCAATCATGGAGGGGGCGCTGGAATGGTCTGCGGTTTCTGTTTAAGCGATGAATAATGATGTTTCTTCCCAGAATTTACATTAATTATTATTCACTTAATATTGGTCAGACTGGATTTTGAGCAAGACAACCCAAGACAACAACACTGGTATCCAATGGACCTTCACCAAACAGCTAGAGGACCGAAACTTTGCAGATGACATTAGTCTTCTATCTCATCGGCAGCAGCATGCACAAACCAAATTAAGCAAGTTAGCGGAGAAGACTGACTTAAAGGTCAACATAAAGAAGACTGAAGTGATGAGAATCAACATGCAGGAACTACCAATACAACTTCAAGGAGAGAACATCCTGGAAACAGACCTCTTCGTGTATCTGGAGAGCATTGTCAACAAAGACGGTGGAGAGAACGATGACATCAAAAGCCGCATCAACAAGGCCAGGCATGCTTTCAACAGCCTACGCCCCATCTTAACTCCCGAGCAGTAAGACCCGCATCTTCCACACCAATGTGAAAGCTGTCCTACTGTATGGTTCTGAAACTTGAAGAGTGACAAACACCATCAACAAGAAGCTCCTTACCTTTACCAACCGATGCCTACGCCGTATTCTGGGAATAAGGTGACATGAAAAGATCTCCAACAGCAGTCTGTGGAAAAGAACCAACTAGAATGCCCTAGCCAAGAGATCAAATAGCGCAAATGGGGCTGGATAGGACACACCCTACGCAAACAGCTGACTCCATTGCTAGACAGGCACTTGACTGGAACCCTCAGGGGAAGAGGAGAATTGAGAGACCAAAGAAAAAGAACAGTAGAGAAGAGGCAAAGGACGTCGGAACCACATGGGCCCAACTGAGGAGGGGGTGGGGGCTGCCCCAAAACAGGGTCCGCTGGTGAAGTGCTGTTGCGGCCCTATGCTCCTGAATAACAAGGAATAAACTAAACTATTCATTTAATAAACATTATACGGCTGGATGTCTGCTCTGACATTATAAAAATGATCGTTAACATTGCTGTGTGCCTTAGTGTAGGCCTACAAGCATCCAACAATATCCTTCCATGGATTTCCAAACAATCAGCAAATGAAAAAAGTTTTGGCTGGTAAAAATTCGTTTGGGTTTATGAGCTTATTTGTGTATGTCTTGGTGTGTAGCATATGTGAAGACTGTAAATGTCATGAAGTCCTTCATCAGGAGGAGTGCAATGTGTGTATAATAATAATAAGCACTGCCAGGTTGGCTGGGAAGAGAAACGTGTTAACACACTATAGCGAAACTACAATGTGATTAAACAGAGCAGGCTAATGTTTAGGTAGACAATTTTGTATGTCCCGCGAATGATATCATAAATATAAAAACGGGCCTTGATGAAAAAAAAGTCCCCAACCCCTGCATTAAATTAACACTGTGTGTCTGTATGTCTTTGTATCTGTCTGCGTGCTTGTGTTTCTATTTGTGTTCTTATGTGTTTAACCTTTCAAAAATGCTAACAAACTTTTTGGCACATTTACAACAAACACCCAGTAAACTATACACAGCTACAGGAATAGTTTTTATTCTCTTTATTTAAAATCAACATTTTAACATCAAGTGACCCAAAGTTGAAAACACCAAATAAAACAAAAAACACAGTCTTGACTCTTACCAGTATATATACAATTATAGCATTATACAATACAATACAATTTTATTAATCCGCAAGGGCAATTACAGGTAGTATCGACAAGATGGATGTACATCATCTTATCAAGATTGCGGAAATCAATTTAACCTTCCTCCCACCCCGGCCTAGCCGTAAACGGCACACATCGTGTCACGTGCTTCACTTGCAGGAGCACTTGAGAGGACACTTGCAGCTGGTGGTTCCCGTGCAGCCCGCTCCACACTGGCAAGTATCTGAGACAAAGTGACAACAGACACAAGTTATCGCCGCTTCTTCCTATTACACTCCATCCTACATCCCCTCTACCCATTGATTTCTCTCGGAAACTGGCCGTTATTCCCCTTATTTGGTCATTCCATCAAGAGTTTCGAATTTGACAAAAATAACACTGCACATTTCATTCCAAGAAACAAAGACTTTTAAAATCTTTCTCCATGTCTTCAATTTCTAGAAGCAGTTCATGTACTTTTAAATTTTCCTATTCAAACAACCTTCCCGTTGTTTTATCACATAAAGTTATCTCGCCCAGGGGTAATAGAAGTACATAAATATCCAGTTCTTTAATAGAAATGCAGTTAAGATATGGCCATCAAGCCGATGCCATTTACTTACCACGACACTTGCAGGGCGCTGAACAGGTCTCACACCTGCAGCCGTCGGCACATCGGCACTTGTCCCCACAGCTGCATGGAGTCTTCTTGCATTCAGCAGTGCAAGCTGTAATTTCACACCAATTGCATCAAATATTAATGGTTACTTTTCCAAAAATCAAATGTCGGGAATTAATTATTAATGTAAGAGATACCCTGCACCTCAACATGTTCCACGAAGGTCATTACTTTTATTTTGGGGTTACAACGATAGTAAGACTAAATCATATGTGTCTGTGTTTCACAGGAGTTATCTAATAGTACTATTAGATATATATAAAAAACGATTTTTTTTATAGTTTAACTGACATCAACCTACGGTCACGCTTGCAGGTCTGACATTCGCATCCGTCGGCACATCCGCACGTGTCGCCACAGTTGCATGGAGTCTTCTTGCATTCAGCAGTGCAAGCTGCATTTAAATACAAATTACAACACATATTATTAAATGTTTTCGCGAAAACCGACTCTCACGATTAGGTAAGTACTGAGAATACCAATCCTTGCCCAAGAACATGTCCAGTGATGGTTACTGCTTATTTCTCCTAATTCTGACAGCCTCCTTTTATATATAATTATATATTAGGCCTTTAACACAAATTGTATTCATTGTGTGTGTGAGAGAGAGAGAGAGAGAGAGAGATTTTTTAGTCACAACAAAAATAGATGAAGCATGATTCTTTTTCAGTTTGTCTTCCAATAGTTTACAATAAACTATTATATAGTACATCAGACATCAACCTACCGTCACGCTTGCAGGTCTGACATTTGCAGCCGTCGGCACATCCGCACTTGTCGCCACAGTTGCATGGAGTCTTCTTACATTCAGCAGTGCAAGCTGCATTTATACACAAGTTACAATAAATATTAATGGCTGTTTTTTTTAAATACTCCAACAAAGAAATCGAATATGATTTATGATTAACTAGAAGATAACCCCAAAATGTCATGTTCGGCGATGGTCACAATGTACCTTCACTTATTTTCAGCTCTGCTTGGACAGAGTCGTGTGTGTGTGACGGGGAGGTATCTCACATCTTACTTGCTGGAAATAGATGTACTTTAAGAAAATGTTCTTTCATTTAACTGACATTAACCTAAAGACAACAAGCAAGGATTAATTTACCGTCAGGGTTGCAGGTCTGACATTTGCAGCCGTCGGCACATCCGCACTTGTCGCCACAGTTGCATGGAGTCTTCTTACATTCAGCAGTGCAAGCTGCATTTTTACACAAGTCAAAAATAAAAAAAATTAATGGGTGGTTTTGCGGAAACCAAACATGTTATGGATTAATGGAGAAAGAACCCAAATGACATGTTTGACGATGGTCACGATATACCTTTACTTATTCGGACCTGCCATATTCGGGGGTTCACCACCTGTAATGGATGGAGTCGTGTGTTAGTGTATGAGTATGTGTGTGTATGTGAACGTGTTCGCACGAGTACGTTCGTCAGTGTTTTAATTCTGTAAGGACTGCCAAGGATGCCATATACTTTCAATTTAGCGAGAGTCAGTAAAAACTGATTGACCCTGGTATGCAAACACCAGGTCTTGCCAGTCGCCTTGCTGTAGCTTCGCAAAAGCCAGAGACTTAATTGCTTTACTTCATTAATAAAGCGAGAAAAAGCACGTGGCACGAAACCGATATCATCATCACTGTTTGTTATTTAACCCTACGAAGTTACCCTTCACTGTTGTGCAAAGGGAATCGAAACTAAGGGAAATTACATGTTCACCATTGTCATTAGGAGAGGATTTTTCAAACAGCTAACAGGGACAACAAATTGGTATAAATAAGAAAAAAATAGCTAGGTTTTAGTGTCATAGACTAGCACTACTGAAGAAAAACATCTTACCAGGATTAGCAGAAGACATGCTGGTCGTTACACTAGATACTTGCAACAGAGCGTCGTCGTCGTCGTCGAAGAAGAGGATGCTGTGGGCTGTCGACGTTTGCGTTTATATGGGAGCCACGCAGGCTTTTGCACACGATCACCACGACCCTTCGTCAGTGCAGTCCATCTAATCTGCGCATATCGACGATGTCTTGTTTAGCGATACATACTATTCTAAAAGTTGTAAAGTCTGACCCATGACCCTTGTCGGTCTACTTATAGAAGCCTGCCTTCTCCGCCAGTTTCGTGACACAAGTATATCTCCTCTTTTGTATTTATCTGCTAACATATCCGATTTTGGTTATATTTTAACAGGATGTAAACGAGACATATCCAGGACTTAAATAGGTGGACATATTGGACTGCCAGATTGAAGGTTACTGGTTGCTAGGAACTTTTTTTCGTTAATGGTGATCATATCCGAGTCAGGTCAAATAATGTAGCTATATATATATACATCTTTACCTTAAAGAAAGGTCCATTGAGATACAAAACAGACGTAAATTAAAACAGTTCCAACTAGAAAGAGATACAAACAAAACCAGGTGAACTCGTCCATTTAATGGAGTCCATACGACTCTTCGGCTTTTCTGTCATCTTTTTCCACACGCACTCACGCACTCACTCACGCACGCACGCACTCACGCACGTACACACACTTTCATGCATGAATCTGTTGAAAGCAGCGTGCAGAAATATTAAGCGCAAATGGAGTTAACAACGCCGATGAGTAGTCATCGTTGGGTGACAGTCTATATATTTTTTTCTTTGTGTATGTAAACTTGGTCCACAGTAGAGATAAACGACGACATTGTGCAAAGCCACTCGACCTCCCTAGATAAATACTGCGGAGGCAGTGTCGAGTGCTCGGCTGAGGGAATAAGGTGCAACTGTACTCCACATATCTTGCGGAGATTTTTTTCAATCACATGACAGCAAATGCTGACGCAGTTTTGCACACGGCACGCTCCGTACGTTGTGCTCGCCTCCGCTGTTGACGACCATGAACGTGTTATTGTGGGTCACAGCGGAGAACATTATTGTTTAGTTTCTGGGTTATGGACTTTGCCCCACAAGTTATTGTCTCTCTATAAGGCTGAACACCGAGATAATTGTTTATCACCCACTTGTTCAGTGAGTCAAGTCCTCCATTCGACCTTGTCTCCACATACAGTAAAATGGATGACTAGACTCCACGCCACGTGCAACGTGCATGTGCATCACGTGCTACACCGAGGACAGCGAAGAAATCAATCATAGCAAATCTTCCGTATTTTTAACTTTAAGACTCAAAACTAATTAAATAAATATAACGAAAATTTTAAACAGCGAATGTCTAAAACATAGATGAGGTGGCAAGAACGAGATCCGCAGGCGCGCGAACCTACAGTTCCCCCCATCACACACACACACAAAGAGTTATAGTGATTATGTGTGTATGTGAGAGAGAGAGGATGAGACAGAAGAGAGACTGATGATTATAAAAAAATGGATTCATATAAAAATGTCTTAAAATGTGACATAAAAGCTTACAACGTTATCTCATTGCGCTTTGACTGTGTGAATAGTTAAAAGTATTAATTGTGTTTAGTGAAATTATCCAGCATGTAAAGAATTTTTTTTTCGCCTGCGTACATGACCATCTATCTCAGGAGTCTACTGAACGCTGACAGTAGATTATCAGGTCGTGTTATTTTTTATTTAATTTTTTTTTGTTTGATCTTTACCTACCCGAACCGACTCTTTTATACGAGAAACATTTTCAGCGCGCGCGCGTGTATGTGTGTGTGGTTCTTTCTCTCTATTTCAAGCCATGAAAGCCGCTTTGGGCTTTTCTTCGATATACTCGATCATTGTCATCATTATCCTCATCAAGTTCGTGGTACTGCGACTGTCTCGGCATTAGACAGTTAGTAGATGATTTACGAAATACCAGACACAAGGAACGGAGTATAGTCATGCTACGTTGTATGTAGAGTCACTCGCGCTGCTTCCATTCGGTCAAACATTCCGCACTCCGCGGCAGTGGGTTTTTTTTCTTTATTTTTTTTTAAACAGTTTCAGTTACTTTCTGAAAAAGGTCATCTGCACAGTACATAGACACAACAAGCTGTTTTGGATTTGGTCTTCTCTCTAGCCCTATCGACCACTGCTACATTTAGCCACTATTAGCCTGGCCTCTGCCAGATGAAAAAGCCATTAAAAGGTTTATATCGAGCAATAGAGAGACTATGTGTCAGTGGCGTATGAAGATGCTTGGCTTTGAGAGAGGGAGGGGAAAAAACTTCATGCTGACAGTGAACGACGTTGACATTCTTACCTCCACAATATCTTTTATGAGGGGGAAGCTGTCCTCCCCCATTCGGTTCCAACAATATATATAGGCACAGACTACCAAAACTCAATAACTATTCTCGCTTACCAGATGTTAGGTAACTTATATTACATTTACTATACGCATTAAGCAAACTACACACAACTGGAGAATGAATTTTTATCTCTTTATTTGCCGTCAATATTGTCAGAACAGTTCATGAAAATTTGGGAAACCTGAATGAAACTAAAACATGGTCTCGCCCCTTAGCATTTTCTTAAATAATTACAACAGTGTCATTAATAGTATAGAAAAAATGAGCACGGGAGGTACATCATCACCTCTCAGCCCACATTATCCACAAACGGCTGATATCGCTTCACTTGCTTCACTTGCAGCAGCACTTGCGAGGACACTTACAGCCAGTTGCCCCCGTGCAGCCCACTCCACACTGGCAAGTACCTGAGACAAAGTGACAACGGACACAAGTTATCCTCGTTTCTTGTTTTTTTCTTTTTTACTTTTTTATATTTATTTATTTATTTTTTTAGTTATCCCCGTTTCTTCATCTTACGCCTCCCCCGTCCCATCAATTTCTCTCTTCAAAACTGACCATCATACCCCTTCTCGAGCCATTCTGAAAGATGTAATTTCAAATGTTCAATATTCCACTGCACATCTCATTCAAAGAAACAAAGACCTTCTATACATTATTTTCTTCAAGCCTACAATTTCCAATGACAATCCATGTCCTGTTCTAACGTAGACAATTTTTTTTTCTTGTTTAGTTTTCCTGTACTGACCGAAACTGCATCCTTCTATGCAGCAGCCCATTTCTTAGACACACGACAGATTGTATAGCTCTAGGTCTAATCACAAACTTGTATTAACGTCCGTGGTCTAATGGAGCTGACACAAAAAGTCACTAATTTTTAAACCTGAAGCAACGAAATGAGTGCAGCTTTGGGAAACAAACTTATCTTGGCGACTGGTAACAAACGTATATAAAGAATGATTTTCTTCACTTTCACTTTCATTAACCTACAGCCTTCAAACCAATTCAATTAACCTACCTCGACACTTGCAGGACGTTGAACAGACCTGACACCTGCAGCCGTTGACACATCGACACCTGTCTCCACAGCTGCATGGAGTCTTGCTAAAGTTTAACTGTAAATAACTTCAACCCCCTGCACTTACCGCCACACTTACACTTTTCTTCATCTTCATCTGCAGGGGGATCGTCAAAGTTTTATGTTTGCAATTCGTCGTCCGTATGCGAGAGCAGAGATACTAAAGTTTCTTTAGTGCCTCTGGCGGGGGTAAATATGCGTAGGACTTATTACAGCCGGCACTGCTGTGAAAGAAGATAAATTTCTTACCAGGGTTAGTGGAATGCCTGGGTAGAAGACATGTTGGTTGTCACGCTTGGTTCTTGAAATAAAAAAAAAAACCGCCAAAGACGGATGTTTTGAGCTCCTCACGTGTGGACGTTGATATGGAAGCTAGGGAGGCTTTTACACAAGACCTCCAAGAACTGTTGTCAGTGCAGTCCATCTAATTTCCGCACATTGCTCGATGACATCTTGTCTATCGTTTGTAAAAGATGAAAGGTCGGACCCTTGAACTATTGGTCTACTTGCAGCGGCCAGGCTTTGTCGCAAGCTTCGTGACATCAAGCTCTCATCATCTATATTCACCTGCTAACATGTTAGATATTTGTGTGTGTGGGAAGGGAGGTTGTAAGGATGTACAGAAAACAAAAACACATTCGGTGCTTAATCGATTGGAAAGACAGTATCTTAAATCTGAAGTAAACTGCTTTTTACGAATTTTGTTTATTTTTGGAAGTCACACCTGGAGCCAGGAGGAATGCAGCGTTATGTAGACCTGCCATGGAAAAGGCTCATGGAGCTAGAAACGTAGCTAAACACTTTGGTATAGAACTCTACACCATACTGGTGGTCTCTCTCTCTCACACATACACATGTATGCATGCACGGACGCTTAAAACAGGCATGCAGAATTTTTTAAAGTGTAAATAAGAGAGACGATATTAATGTCTAAAAGTTAAATGGGTTGTAAATATGTTTTTGTTATTTTTAGTGTTTAGAGGCCTAGACCACAGCAGAAGTCAACGATGTTGTGCAATGCGCTCGACCTTCTCAGATAACTGAAATGTCGCGGAGACAGTGTGTGGAGTGCTCGACTGAGGGAATACGGTGCAACTGTCCTCCACATATCTAGTGGAGGTGACGACCTTTTGCACACGGCGCGTTCTATTCTCCGCACGTGCCTCCGCTGTTGACGACTATGTCCTGTGAGTCAGCGATAAAAGTTTTCCTTCTCTCCACTCTTCCCCGTTCGACCTTGTCTCCACATACAGTGAAGTGGATGACTAGACGCCGCGTCACGTGCCACGTGCATGCGAATCACATGATACACTAACGAGAGCTTAGACAGTCGCAGCAACTCTTCCGTATTTGACTTAATGATTCAAAAATAAGTAAATAAATACAATTAAAATGAAACAGCGTTTAATTTATATGAGCTTACACCAGGTAGTATAAGGACACACACACTGAAAGAGCGAGAAAGCATGCGCTAATTATGAAAGGTATTCACAGAAAGTATTTGTGTCACCTTTGACTTTTGCAATCAGAAAGCTTGAAACGTTGACACATTGCGTAATGAACCCGTGCAGAGAGTTCAAAATGAAATGCAAAAAAAAAAAAAAAAAAAAAAATATACAGAAAATCATTAACACTTTTAAAATCGGAATTCTTTTCTCGGCGAGGCCTCCGCTGTCTGAAGCTCAGCAATCATCTGGATATATATATATAGTATTAGTACCGTATTCTGAACGTGTATGTCGATCACTGTCCTTCATCACGTGGGTCCACTCCATCTAATCAAGGAAATAATTAATCCCCCCTACTTTTTTGAAATACAGTTTATTCTTACTGACAGAGTGAACTGCTCATTGTGTTAACCCAACTCTTCGCCATATAAATTCCCCCTTCCCAACCGGTGATCTTTACATAAATTCAAATTAAGGCTAAATTGTTGCTGCGATTGTCAGCAGTGTAGCATGTGGTCTACATGCACAGGACACGTGACATGGAGTGTAGTCATCTGCTACATCGTATGTGGAGACAAGGTCCGATTCAGGAACTAAATAATGATGTTCTCCGCTGCATGTATAAACCCACAACAACTATTTTCAGCTTGTTGATTGTCGTCAACGGCGGAGGCCAAGAAGAAGAGCGGAGCGTGCCGTGTGCAAGACAGCGTTCTGTGGTCATGTGACTGAAGAAGATTACTCCGCCATGTACGTGGAGTACCGCTGCACCGCATTCTCGCAGCCAAACACTCCGCATTGTCTCCACGGGATTTTAGTTATCTTCCAAAGAGGTCGAGACAGTCCACTAAACCTTCGTTGACCTCTCCTGTTTTTTGAAGCTTACATTCTCAAAAAGGAAAAAACATAATGTGATTGCACATT
The DNA here is from genome assembly GCA_004794325.1 of Pomacea maculata. NCBI lineage: Eukaryota > Metazoa > Mollusca > Gastropoda > Architaenioglossa > Ampullariidae > Pomacea > Pomacea maculata. Next base: position 147,109 of record SRHC01002933.1, on the reverse strand, counting down.
AGAAGCACTGCACTCGGTTGTTTTACGCAGAAGCAGGCAGAGCTCCCACACGAACGTCAGCAGGTGAAGAAGACATGAGTCCAACACATTCATCCTCTGTGACACCGTGATCGCTTCCAGTCCCAAGCGTGCTAGTCAACATGTCTTTCTCCCAGGCAGCCACCCCACTAACCTTGTTTAGAACATTCTAATTATATTGCACTGGCTTAAACAGAAATGGTCACCATTTCGTTGTGTTGTTGAACGTGAGCTGAAACTCTTATTATTGTTGGTTGAATTTTGGCTGCATGGGGTCATTTTGCGTTGGCGAGTTCTTTTAGCCTTGCACCGCTTTCGCCCTCGACGATATCTGTTTTCTTTAAGCAGTTGACAACAGAAGCAGATGCCGTATCGAGTTTAACAATATTCTCGGTTTTGTATTCTGACAGCATAGCAATCATGCTTGCCTCTAGCGCATTTCAGGGTTTGTTATCCCTGGCATCCGCTTCTTCAAAGGGAAATAATCAACTAGTAACGAGAATAATGTGGGGATAACTTCCCTTGGATCTAATGCCCGCTGCACAACAGTCAGAAGAATAACTTCGTAAGGCTGAATAATAGACAGTGATGGCAGTTTCATGTCCGTGCCAATGCTTTTCTCGTCACATTATTGATCTTATGATCACCTCCGGATCCCCCCGCATACACACGAGCAATAGAATTAATTCGCGTGCGTTTGAGAAGCTGTGGCAAGGCTGCTGGCAAGACCTGAAGCTCGGGTGGCAAGAGCGGTGGTCAGCCTCCTTTTATTAACTCAGGCCGCGTGGCATCCAGTCCTTTGATCCGTTCTTGAGGCCGCTTTATGAAAAAGTTTCAAGCCTTTAAACAGCCGATTGGATTCATTACAGACTTGTGGAAAACAGTATTGCACCTCTTTTTACATTTCCCTCCCTCTACCCCAAATCGGTCTTCATTCGAAAAGTGACAGCTCGAGTCCTCACAGCGTGAAGTCGGCAAAACGAATTAAGCTGCTGCAGATTTAAAATCCAATCAAGTGAAAAACTTCCGTATGTTGCTGGCAAGAGGTCTTTAAGTGTTGAGGATAGCTCTGACAAAGGGAAATCTTTAAGTATAAGGAGTTTATTGTCTAGGGACTGGGTGCACAGTTCATTCTACAAACGAAATTAGTAACTACTATCATGGACGTGTATTGATGGACTGATGTCTGTATGCCTCTTGCGAAGTGATGTCGTCTAATGCCTCGGTTTAGCAGTTAACTGGAAAACAATCGTCTACCAGCAGTCCAGGGATATTAGTTCGTGCTACTATCGTTTCATTGTCTAGGATATCATTGATCTCATTGCAGCACATTATTCAGACACAGTCGGTATAAAATTCTCTGGGCCAGTTCTGCACGAGAAACATACCTAAATGCACTCTTTTGACTTCGTAGTTATCTTTTCATTTCTTTGTTGCCATTCTGTTTTGGACTGAAATAGCGTGTCAGATAGAAATTTTCAAAAAAGTGAAGCAAAGACAAGCAAGACTGTCAGTAACTACAGCTGTATGCTGTAACGATAATATTATTACACCCACTGACTTGTCGGAAAGAGTAGAGAAAGACCATCAGGTACAAAACAGCTTCTCCAAATACACAATCACACAGAGGAGGTGGGGGATTCTGTCCAAATAGCATTAAGACCAGAACATTTTTAGGATGCCAGAACTAAGTGACGTAGCTGGTCGCCCTCGGCAGACACGCCTTCACTAAGGTGAATCCATCCTTTGATTAGCAAAGCACATTATTCGGCCATCTCAAAATGATCCTTTAATACTTGATGTCATTTATGTGAAAATGCATTTTGTACTTCTGGATGCAAGGAGACTCCAGGTATCTGGGATGACTAGTGCAGATGTCAGTGCTGCTCAGCGGCCTGCAAGTGTGGCAGTAGGTTAATGGCAGAGGGTTTACGACAGAGCTAGTTACACTGAACTAAAGAAATGCATTATCCACGACCTTCCAGTTCATTTTTTTTTTTACCGCCAGGTAAATTAATTCGCTGAGATAATGCAACGCTTTGTTATTGTTGTTGTTGTTGTTGTTGTTGTTGTTTATAGTGCCATCATAATCAGAACCATGAAGATCGGGAGGTGAGGCTAGGAGTGCATCTTAGTTGTGCTCAGTAATCTGCTGTGCTCATGTCATAGCTGTAATATTCAGGCTGTTATAAATAATCATTTTTTAATTTTTGTGATAACTCCATTTTAGCGAGGGCTATGCAGTTAATTAGGTGTCTCAGAAATGACATTTTTTGTGTTGCTGCTGCTGCTGTGCTGCTGCTGGCAATGATGGTGGTGATTGCTAAGAAATAGTTCGATCTGTGCAAATAGTTTGAATACTACCAACGTAAGTGTCCAAGTCAGAAGAAATTAATGATAGACGCTAGAAAATTCAGGACACTCTGAACTGATTACATCTCTCGAAGTGATCAAAGTTTTAAGCACCCTTGGTCCCAGCTTAAAGATTGTCTCAAAGTGTCCAATGAACTAAATGACATCTATAGGTAATAACCTCTTTTACTTCTTTAATGTACAATCACTGCAATGTTATAAAATGCAGCCCGTTCCTGCGTTTAACCAATACACTGGTCACTCCGAGCTCGAACCCTTTACACCTGCCTATGGTAATACAGTCTAGCTCTTCTTATTTAAAACAGCACATAAAAGGTTAATTATAGTCTGACACCGACTGGTCCATGACAATGTAGATGCTGTCGTCAGTGGACAAGTCTTCGGAGGTTTTGTTTGGTCCCTTACATAGAGATCCGATGGAAACACGTGTCGGCATGCTTCTAATGTCTCTTCGAGGTAATTAGAAAATTTAAAAAAAAATCCTTTTAACAGCAAGTGCCTGAACGTGTTAGCGAAGCAAATACGACAAATTGGAGCCATATTATTTATAATTCTTTACTAATTGCCTCGGTCTTTGTTCAGTGAGGAAGAAGACCTTAACGGAATCGAGGGGCATGTTGTGTTTGGAGACATCGCTTGTTAAAAACAATGACAAATATTGACGAAAGCTTTCATCATCTTAGGAGGAGCTTCTTCCAGCAAACGGTTTTTAACAATAGATTTCAGAAGTGATGATTTGTCTTCTGCAATC
>SRHC01002933.1:57039-134593 GCA_004794325.1 Pomacea maculata | reverse complement strand
TGTGAATTCAATGCACTGCACACAAAACCCACAGTCTGTTATTTAAGTTTTTGTCAGTAGTTTGAAGGACTGTTAGTTCAATGGAGAAATACCATATAGAAGAGGCTTCGAAGATGGCAAGAGACTAATCACTGTTCACCAGGCTACATTCGTGGGAAATAGAAAACATTTCGCAAAATCGATAACTTGCACTCTCGTCATCAAAAACCCTAAACAACATCAAACAAGTAAACAAAAATTGACTCCAATTTTTTTTGAATCTCATAAGAAAAAACTTTGTTTCCTCTCTTTTTGCATCTGACAAGAAGAAATTTCCTTTTACTTCACGGCTGGAAGTAGCATGTAGACAGGGTTTAATTCCTTAAAAATCAGCCAGTCTTGAGGTTTTTTGAAGGTAGGTAGGTCTGCAAAGTCCATCAGTGAGCGAGTATTCCTCGCAGGAGCACATTGTGCAAGCAAGAGACTGTTGTACTTCGTGAATCTTTCTGTACTTTGTTGCATTATTTTTTTTTAAGTTAAAAACTTCTTCTCGGAAGGAGAGCTCGAGAGAACGTGGAGGTCGCCCACATGCCGATCGACACAGAAGGAGTGGAAGCCTTGAATTAATGAGAGGATTTAGAGGTGAGGAGCGACTGTGTTTGGTGAGGATTTCTTGCGAAAGCCGGAAATCAGACAAAGTGTTTTCAGTTCATGAGTCACGGGTGCTCGTCCTCACAGTTATCAGAGAGAAGGAGAAAGAGAGAGTTGGTGTGGGTGGAGAGGGAGAGAGAAAGAAAGAAAAGCTTGCTCACTTTTCATCTACTATTGTTCTTTTTCTGCAAAATTACTAACATATTCATCGCGATGTGCACTTTGTTGAGGCCGGTGCTCAAACATAATTAAAGTTCACTTCTATTCACTTCTATTGACCATCTACAAGAGACACGTGTCTACAGCCGCTTAGCTCTTCCTCCATTTACCGGAGAAGGAGGAGTAGCAGAAGAGAGAGATATCAGATTGATTTTCATTGCTTGTTTCAAACTTTCATACAAGCCACAACATGTGAAATCAAAACTAAAAGCCAAGAAAAATGAGAGTGCAAAATTCACAGCTTGTTTACTCTGCGTAGACAACGAAGATTACAATGGCTAAGACATGTCCACCGCATGGTTGAATTCCCAAAGACATTCTGTATGGTCTCCACTGGTCTCTCAAACTGCGGGATGGACACGTCTGCACGAGCAAGAAGCGAACGCTTGGCGTTGACATAGAAATGTGGGAATCTTGCAGATGACTGCACAAGGTGGAGAAGTACTCTGGCCATCTCAAGTCAGGGAAAGGAAAACTATTGCACTTCCCGACTGACAAATGGGCGCGAGGAAAGGAGCGCAGGCAATTCACTAACTCGAAAACACAAGTTACAATACACAGATGCGTCCACTGGAATAGAAAATAATTCGCAAAGTGGTCTTGTCTCCACACGAGCAGCTGCCACAGACGAGCAGACAAACTGCATGCTAGCATGAGCCACTCGGGGTCAACTAAGGTCAAGTAAAGAAGTCCATACAAAACATATACAAATCTGCCCTAACAAACTGTAAACTGTAAGGGTTGCTTTTGAAACTCCCACAAGAACTAGGCTGTCTAATAAAGTACAACTTTATCTCCCTTAAGCAATACAATATCGGAGCATGATATCCGAAAAATGCAATGACCAGATCTCTATTTCCATGTTTCCTTCGACAATGTAAAAAATCTGACATTTGATAAAAAAATGTTTTCACAAATTACATATGATTGCATGAATTACAAGGGCCACCACACAGTGTTCAATAAAAATTGTTTTAATGCCAAAGACTTAATATCAAGTATTAGTAGCAAAGCCCAAAATTAATATCATTCATAAATGACCGCATATTTCATGGACTTAAATGAATCAGTGAGGGTCATCCTTCTGCAAGATGGATGACTCAGTCTCCAGTTTTAACTCTGTACGTGTACCAAAAGTACAAGACAAACAATGACTATCAAGTGTACTATCTGTAAGAATACTAGAAATATTAAGTAGTCAATTGTAATAACTGACTACCAAGCCTGTCTCTATCTGTAAAAGTACCAGAAGTAGTAGGTTTTAGAAGTTAATAACACACTACTGAGACTTCCGATTTGTGATACATTAAAAAATCCTAATATTAAACTAGACCTGAGGATAGAAATTTACAAAATAGTATGCACTACTGAAATCTCTCTAGCTGCATTTGGCAGGATATATTTCCGAGAGGCCGAGATGCTTGATGTCTCAGAACAAAGAGATTTGTGTACCTTGGCCATCACCCCCAAGTCGCAAGACTTCGTCCAAGAAATCGAGTCGGACTCACCCCCAAATCATCGGGTTTCACATCCCTGTCCTGCAGGTCTTCGCTAGGGAAATGCCTATTTGTCAACACAGACACATGCTGATGCTGGCAAAGCGGACACGTCCTACCCATTCCTCTGTCCTGTCAATATTCGAACACCATCAAAGCAAACAATTGTCCCCCAGATCGTTGGCTTCCTTCCTTCCTTTCTTCTCACTTCGATGATGGCAGTCACTTACGAGGGCGCGCTGGTGGGGTCAGATTATATCTTTTTTTTTTTTTTAACTGAAAATATATATTGCTCGTGCTTACTCCTCCCTTTCGCCGTACATTGTAAAACAGAGCAGTCTCTCTAGGGCGGAATATGTTTACAGGAGAACTCTAGACCCACTTCACGACGCCTCTGTGGAGAGTTAATTTCTGTCTAACTGGTGAAGCCACAAAAATGTAATAGGCACCCAAGAGCAAATTCCATTATGGCGAATTTCCCTAAGGCTCCAATATCATCGTTGAGAGCCATCCTCCCCATTTCCCAGTAAATTCGCCGGAAAATGCATCTTTGCTAATGTTTCGCTGGCTTATTAATGCTATCGTTCCAAGTGAATTTACTCGGAGATGCCTGCCCGGCATAAAAAGCTGACAGGTTGGAGTGCTGAAGCGCTCAGCGGTTAGGAGAAGGGAGAGGGGCCCAAGATAAATCTTTGGATCAGTTTTACTAGAGAACATGATAAATCTTAGACACGTTTGTCCGTCAGTGTTTACTCTTCAACAAGGAGAATACAGATTTTGTGGCATGGAGACATTTTGTGGTAGGCGGATGCCAACGAAGGGAACATTGATGATGGACGCACATGGACACCACCTTTCTCTCTCTTTCTCTCACACCATCCTGCGGCGAAATGAAAGGAAAGCAGAAGATAGAAGACAGGAGAGAAGGGACGCTACCCTCATAAATAAACTCAAGACCCGATGTCAACATGGCGATTTTCTCTTCCTACGAAAAAAGAAAATAAATACATATTTTGTGATGAGAAGTGTAGTTTTTAATGAACTCTGGTGGACTGTGTATCCCTTACGAAACACCCAAATCCGAAAAAATAACATCGCGCAGATTGAATATATTCACAATCGAACACTGGCATAATGAGTTAATATCAGACGCAGAAACATCTCGAACATCCATCGATCATGGATACATTGACTCAAGAAATTTCACACACAGACACGTCTCCAGCATCACTCGTCTAAACTGAATCACCACTTGTTTGTCCTTAGTCAACTGTTGTTGTTCCTGTCCTTGTTTTCTTGCCATTCTTCAATTGTTTGTGGTCGTGTCTTCGTCTGTCTGTCAATTGTTGATATTCCTGCCCATGCCTTCCTGGCATTAGTCAACTGTTGAGTCTGCAACTCGAGAAAACTGGTTACAGATTATTTATGTCAGAACTTCAATTCCATTCACCAAATATTTTTATTCGATTAAGTATTTTTTTCGTATTTGTCTGTTACCTGAAACCGTTAAGAGCCACAAAAATTGCGATTTGGAGTGTAGTTCTTAATAGGGTCGTGAGATGAAGGTATAAAAATAAGCATCTTCGGATGCAGTTATTACACACACACAAAGATAAACCACACTCTCAGAAATGTTTTCCATCCTGCATTAGTTTAAATTAACAGCAAAGACATTGATTTTTATGTCATTAGTCTCAGAATAGGTTCTGGAAAAGTCGTTACTTAAAGGACATCACATGCTGCTTAAGTCTGCGAGCTAGCCGAGAAAAAAGAAGCTTATTAAAAGTCCTCGCACGTTGCAACAGTTTTTGATACATCAAGAAGCCTTGATTTAATTAAATCTCTAAGTAGCCTGTACACCAGTTTACTCTGCATCGACATTTCTTATCACCGCTTGGTTTTCGTTTCTTAGAAATATTTCCAGCAAAATGCACGCAGGATGTCGCAAATGTCTTCAACAGAGGATTTTGTTTCAAATACAATATTGAAATAATCTTTTTATTCAAATTTTATTGACCCAATATCTAGTTCGATTTTCTAATTTTTAAAGGCTATCTCAATAGTAAGAGTAGTTTGAAATTACTAACTTATTTATAGTTATTAATTATTCAAATAATTCACGAGAGAAACGCGGCAAATCTCACGAGGGTTTTTTTTTTCCCAAATAAGTCAAGAATTTTTCTCGGGCGAGGTTTCAAGGACTTGCGAACTGGAAGACAGTTTATTTACATGAACTTTCAGCTACAGCCTGAGGTGATGCCAGAAGTTGGTCGGTCCAGATGTGCTTTAGAACATAAGCTGCTCATGTTTGGAGCAAATTAGTGACAGTAAATTTGATATGAATTATTGTTTGACTAGATTTTTGGGGGTTTTGACAGGGATGAGCATTTACATGGCGGGCTTCAACTGTATATTTTTCGAGCTTTCTGTCACCATTTCACTTTTATTACAAGCATTTTGTAAACTACTATTTATTTTTGGTTGATATCATGATATGCTGACTTTGGATATGAAGGGTCAGAAGTAGGTGACCTCCTCTCTCTCTTCCTCTCTCTTCCTCTCTCTTTCTCTCTCTTTCACATAGAGGGAACATAAGCAATGGAATGAGGACCTGGCGTCTGCATTAGTCGAGGCAGAACTCTACCTGATGAAAAAGCGAAAGGCGATTTATGGAAAATCGGATTGTAGCTGGGGATAATGACATCGAGCATTGACCAGGTAGAATCGCGGCCTTCACGTGACATTCAGAGCTTCCTGTTGTTTGACGGGCGGATTTTTTTCCCCCCTTGAGATGATAATGAAAGTGAAAATAACACCTGTGCCATCCTGTCTGCATACCTGTCATCGTGTGTGCACATACAGGTGTGAGAAACATGCGTTAATTTATACACCTGTTTGTATGTGTGCATATGCGATGTAATGGGAGTAAATTTATGTCTGAATTATTTATGGAGAGAGAGAGGGGGGAGGGAAAGACAGAAGACATCGTGAGAGAATAAATGGAGTCTGTGTGTTTGTGTGTGGGTGTGAAAAAGATAAAAGACTATGCGTGTGTGCGCGTGTCTCAAATACAGAGTGAGCAGGGAAAAATGTGGAAAGTGATGAGGGAGCAAAGCCATCCAGACAGAAAATACCCGACCTCCAGCCCATAATATTCTTGCCTGTGCTGCTTCGTCCATATTGCCAGACTCTCACTCTACCTGAAACTGGCCCACGTGATTGATTGCCGGAACTCCTTAAGCGGGTCAATTAATCGATACCACGACACCCTCTAACCTCTGTCGCTGACGCCGACGACCTGCAAACCTTCCCAGGCCTCTTCTCCGTCTACATTCAGACCTTAAGGGCAGAGTTCCCTCAGGTCGCTCTATTCCCCCACCCCCCTCGTTATCAGTGTGACGAATGAAGTCCAAGCACGTGCAACGGTTCCAGGAGCCAAGGAGAAACTGTTTGATGTTTGACCCGTTGATTGCGCTGTAGCCAAAGTAATCTCGTCTCATAATTAGTCTGTAGTTTGCAAATGAAGGTAGAAGACATGGATTGAATGAGATATGAAATAGGAAGTTAATGTGGTATGAGATATATAACGAATGAAGTATGAGATATGAATTGAATGATGAATGAATTAAGCATGAAGTATGAGATGATGGATTGATGGTGTTCTGAACTATAAACTGAACATGGGGTAAAGTATAAATATAATTGAACAGGAGGTCTTTATTCCTCTTCCTGTCTTCTTTTATTTCGTCTGCTCATGTCATTTTTTTTTTTTTTTTGATTCTCGCTTTTGGATACACGAGTTAGTTTACAGGCAGTATCCGATGCAGGTGGCTGTCTCCGGCTTTGTTTCACCTCGTTACCGAAAGTTCGCCCTCGAGCGTAGGTGACGAGTGCAGATCAAACTACTGAGAAGGGGGAAAACGGGATTAGTAGTCTCCCTTAATTATTGGCGAAGTAAAGTAGCTTCCCCTTGGTCTCTCTTCCGTCACCCTTTCGCGGAGGCTGTCGTTGCGTTCGTGGTGGACAACCCCACCCCCAAACTCCCTCCATCTTCCTTCCGCTCGTTCCCGCAATTACCTCTTCGAGATGTTTCTCCTAAGGGAGACAACACCGACTCGGAGTGCCAGACGTGAGCGCTCCGCAAATAAAACCAGTCATTGAAATCACCATGGGGCCTAGAGTGGAGTCCCTTCTCTGAGCACGTCATTACGTATACGCGAAACATTGCCAGACGATTCATCTTGCCTCTTAGCCTGGGGGCGACTCCACGCTTTACCTACGAGCAGAAGCCGACGATGCCCACGAAGCATCTCACGTATTTGTACATCATGTAAAGTGCAGTAGAGACACCAGGAAACATTGGATTTACATTATTTTTATCTCCCCAAAACCGTGATCCCATAGGGAGGGGCAGGCGACGTGTGCCCTCTCACGACCACACTCTTGTCGTGGGGTTAGATTGTCGCCCTAGATTAGATCGCTCAGGCTAAAAATAAAACTTTACGTCAGTTTGGTGCACTTCCGGTGGCCGTTCACCCGCGAGATCGGAGTGTCTTCTTGATGGCTTGGAAATTCAAAAAAAGGGAGGGAAACGCCCCACAGTATTTCGTTTACATTGACAAGGAAACGGACAATAATGTCTTATTTTACCCCCCGTACAAAACAAGGCGATCGTTTGGTCGCAAGCGGCTGATTGCTTTTCCTGTCGGAAATACAGTAGTCAGGGGTGGCTTTCCCGACTTCGAAAGAAGCCATCAGCGAGTATTTTTTTTAATCCGTCGTTTGTGCAGCTGAATAAAGCGGCCATTAGGCCGACAGGCCCGAGTCGCGAATGTAACTTCTTCACCATCGGAGCTTTAACCTCGTCGTGAAAGGGCGGCTTTATTTGGGGGCCAGGCATAAACCTAATGGCGCACGGGCCCCTTTTACAGGGTCCGCGCGTGAGGCTCATCAAAGGAAATGTGCTCCAGGGGTTGAACGTCACAATCTCTGGTGTAACCTGTCTTGAATCCGCGAGGCTTCAGATGACCCGATTCTCGCCTTTTGATCTTTTTTTTTTTCTTTCTTTATACACCCGAACCTCCAGTCTGGAGCTTAACCTGTTCTGTTTTATCTCAAGAGGAGATAATTTTCTTCAAACCCTCCAAAAAGATAGATACGCACGGCTTAGACGCAGAAGAGTTAAGCCAGCCACGTGTCACGTGACAGTTGTCATGGGAGATGAAACGTTCAGACGTGCGTTTATGTCTGAACCCGAAAATAATACCCTGTCGTTCATTTTGGGGGCAGTCACCCACCGGTGTATCGATAAAACGGACAATAATTGAATTAATCAGGGACTGAGGGAGTGTGGAAATAAAAGAATGAAATACAAGATTACTGGAAAGGCGCAGCCTCGGTGATGGTGGGAGATGGAAGGTGGAGCCGAGAGGAAATTGTGTGGAGAGAAAAATGGAGTGTCGCGCGCGACAATATAACGATTGATGGTAAAGATGTATGACCTCATGTGTCAGATGAAGTGAACCCATCGCAAGGGTGGCTGCTTCTTGTGAGAAGTCATCGTGACATTGTCAGCCTGCGATGTTGATAGAAACATTTTTGTCTCCTGCGGCTTGCTCCGTTGCAACTAACCCTGTCGATTGACGTTCTGTTGATTACATAAGAACAAATAGCGGGAAAATCAGTCATGCGGTTCTGGCCTTGCTCCTCCTCCTCTATTTTTCAATTAAGAAAAAAAAGTTTGAATAAATACAGCAGCAGGGGAAGCGTTATCCATCAGGGAGCCACTCTCCAGAGGATTCTTGTGAGACAAAACAGGAAACGCCTGAACTCAGAATCTTTTATCCGAACCTGTCTAGAAAACAAAATGGACACTAAACTTCACTACCTAGAATGTTCCCAAGAAAAAAACCCCACTAGTATCCACTGTCTTTCACTCTCTTGAATTTTTTGGACAGAAATATTTTTTCCTCCCATGAGAAAAAAAAAATTTGCTCAATACACTCTAAAAGCAGCTCGCGTCCGCCAGCCTGGCTGACTGACCCACCGCCGCCAGTAATGGTCATCTCACCACAAGCTGCTGCAGTAAAACAAGATACACTACAGTCTGGCATTCGCAGGAAGGAAAGTACGAGCTATAAATAGCGCAGATCGTCCCAGAGGAAGGGTGGGAACCGTTAGAACTGTCCTCCTCGCCCTTGACGCGGCCTTTGACGGCGAGGTCTGTCCTCGCGAGGTTCAGGAGCTGGTAAGGGCGAGGATATATATCTCCTGTCGTCTGCTCTGGGTGCACGGAGAACCATCTTCCTCCCTGGTGTGGATGAGTCTCAGCATGGCGTAGTCTGCGGAAGGTTCGTGAAGTCCTCAGGCGCCATGTGGCGGTTCATCATTTAACAGCACGTGAAAACATGTCGATCGAATGCGTTTGAAATGGTCTTCGCATGTGCCTCAAAATCCTGCTGTTTAAACACAATATACACCAAGGTAAGGAGTCTGAGAGCGTAAATGTTTCTGTGAAATAGTTAGCCGCTGTATTGGTGCTAACAGCCAAGATGGCGTCGACTACAGTCTCGGCTGCTGCATATTTCTTGGTCTCGGTAGGTACAAACCATAAGAGCTGAAACCCCTCATTTGAATCTGGAACGAATATATTCAAAAGTAATATGACTTTTTTGTATTGCAGGATTTACTGGTGAAGAAACAAAATATTAATTCCTCTAATCGTTTCAGTGAAAATAACTAGTATTGGAGAAATAAAGGCAAAGAAGTTTTACAATTAATTAATACGTGAATATATGGGATTACTTTTTACGAAGGAAGTGAAAAATGTGTTTTCTCATGACTAGGCAGCAGTTGAAGGGATTTGTCGCCACTAGAAAATAAATCCCAGACGCCGACCGAAGTATGTACATGTGCACTCAAAATCCGCAGACGTGAACATCAGTTTCACAGTACTTCTTCTAGAAGCTTCTAAAGATTTACAGCGACGCCAGAGTGCTCCTGCCATTCTTCAAAGTGCCAACTAACGAAGGGAAACAACACTAGAGGTTAAAAACAAAGAATGATGTAATGTGGAAAAACAACAGGAAATGTGAGAGAAAAAGACCCTTGGAAGCCTTGTTGGAAACATCTCGGCAGACGAGAGGTGGTCTGAGGGTGAAGAGTAGAATGCAGAGCATACGACAGATGACATTGTGAGACTACCAGAGGCGCAATTTATTGCTTGACCGTTGCGGGGAAAAGATATCTGGAAGATAGATCACCTGACTTAACATCTTTAGACGACAAGAAAAAAAAAAAGCGGCGCGAAGACAAGGCCTGAACTAGTGAAGTCCTTTCAAGATTAATTTATTTCGAGTAGAAACGTCGGGAAACCACATCCCAGACTGACTACAGGACATAAAGTTGTCTTGACGAGGCACGTACGTCACGAGCGAAACCATCGCACGCACCGCCGCACGTCACAGTCTGTTAATAGCAGCATCCTTACATGTAACACGTGACGCTTGCATTACCCCTCGTTTAGAAAAATCTACCGGGAAGATAATGTTGATACGAGCCCGAAGTGCATTGTAAGGCTCAAGGGCTCAGCCTCCATCATAAGGAGGAGTGAAAATGACACGTCTAGCCCTATAATCTGTCCAGATCAGGAGGAAAGGTCACTGGAAGAACCGGGGAATGGTTTTTTTGGCCTCTGTCTGTAGCCTCCTTCCACCACCACCACCACCACCACCACCACCACCACCACCACCACAACCACCACCCCATCCCCACCCCTTGTCAATACCTCGTTATCTTGAACCCACTGTTCAATAGCGCTGTCCATCTTTAGCTTGTAAATGTCTTGACCGCTGAAGTACTGGTCGAACACGAAAGAAAGAAAAAATCATCTTCGTGACTCGCACTCGTTCATCTTGTAGCGGTCGTCTGCCGACGACTCGCGGGCATGTTGAGGGCGGCGTTCAGCGCAGTTTTTATCGTCGCAAAAGAAAATGGATGTCGGCTGGTCACGTACCCTTTTCCAACGCAGAAAAGTTGAGTGTGGGACTGGCATTTGATCTCACCATTCCGATGAGAGAGAGAGAGGGTGTATGTGTGTGTGTGAGAGAGAGTGGATGTCCGTGTGTTTGTATATATATATATGTGAGTGTGTGTGTGTGTGAGAGAGAGAGAGAGTGAAATAGAGTGTATGAGTGTAAGCTTGTGTGTGTGTGTCATTATTGTCTGGAGTATTTCTATTTCTCTTTTCTTCATTTTGTTTTTCAGAAATCTTGTCCACCCTTTTTTTTACAGGTAAAAGCAACAATGATTTTCAATGAGACTTTTGCAAAAAAAAAAATTTTTGTCTCTTTCCTCCTCCCTTCCCATCTTTGTTCTTTTTATATCTCTACCTCATCTTTTTAGTCTTGAGGTTTATCTCGTAGCCTTTAAAACTGGTTTTAAGAAGAAGGGAAGTTTTATAGTTTCAGCTCTAAAATCCTTCTCCGAAAACAAAACAGCTAATGTAGTGCAAAGACCTACTGACCTATCGACTGCTTATGAGACCGCTGAGTGTAGTTCTTAAATAGTTCTTGGAAGGATGAAGACATGAGACCCGCGAAACATATATTGGCCTCCCATCCTCCCATCCACGCTGGCAAACTACTGGGTCCTCCTTGAGATTACTGTCCACGCTTCTGGATGGTCCACCTCTCTATGTGGCTGATACATCATCAACGCTATTATCGATTTCCTGATCAGTTTGGTTGTCGGCGGAGGATCAAAGCACAGGCAGCAGGGATATTCTTCTTCGTCTCTGAGGTGAAGCTGATGGTGCTGCTGGCACAGTACTCTTTAACATTTGTTAGGGATGTTTTTGTTACCTTCGCCTGACTTGCGACAACTATCTTCTGGCTTTTCTCCCCTACAGCGATAGGTTTTTGCGAAAGGCTGTCTTAACCTGTCTTCAAAAGAATGAGAGGGAGGGAGAGGGGAGAATTAATGGTTTATGCCAAGACAGCAACCAGGGATACATCCCTGCAAAGCACCAAACTGTGTTAAGAAATGAGAGAAAAAGATGGAGCATTGACAATATAAGAATTTAATTTACTTATTTAAATATGCTAATATTAAAAAAAATTCTATAATGAATAAGTTAATTAGTTATTGTAGAAATAGCTCAAATGTCTGTAAGTTACAGCTGTTCGGCACAAACAAAACATCCGAAAACCACTCTCTTCTAAATGTCTCCTTTAGTCAACATAATAAATGTTGTGTGTTGTAAGAGCGCAAAAAATTATTACTATTTATACATGAATGCTCAGTAAATGAGACACATTCGATACCATAATTAATAATGTTTAAATACAAAACTCTTGACATAAAATTGTTTTATTACTCATGATTAAAATCTTTGGTGAACCCGCTGATGTGGATTTTATTAATTTCTTTGTAGTCCTTCAGGGTAGACAAAATGACGAAATTGTGAACTGCGAAAAAGATATATTTGGGTGGGTAGAACGAAAACAAATATGAGAGAGAAAGGGAAAATAGACAATAAAAAAAGAGAAATAGCGAGAGGGAGAAAAAGGAAGAAGGAGAGAGAGAGGTATGGAAAATCAGTTGTGTCCTTACTTTACTTGTTGTCTTTACAGCAGACAGTTCTTGTCTGTAATGGTTTCATAACGCAATTTTATCGAGATATATTAGACAACCTGCTTGAGTCCTATTTATAAACAAAAGTAAATACTAATGTTTAAGTGTTATTCATGAGTAGTTATTTAGTCTGACAGTGTTTAGTTCCCCATGAGTGTAAAAGTCCTGGTTTAAATAAATGGCTGTCCGGAGCATCTCACAACAGAACTGCCCGACCGTTAAAGACATTATGATTATTTCAGATAATACTTTGAACTTACATCTAGGAAAAGACTCAATTGTCTTCAATTTAAGACAATTTGTCTAAAAAATACAACTGACAAAGACGCACCTCGCTAGACGGCGCTGTCTGGTGATGTGAACTGCAGACGTAAGCAGACGGGGAAAGGTGAGGGACTCAAATTCCGCTTTTTTTAATAAAAAAGTTTTACAGACATGTTTGTTTTCTATATTTTCTCTTAAAAATATCCGCTCAACAAAACACCACAGTTTTTAACTTGCAATTAGGTTTCAAAAAGTGAATTGAGACGATCTGTTTACACAGGCATCAGGAGAGAGAGAAAAAAAATTCCACTGAATATTTTTTTCACCTCGAATTTCCAGTCTCTCAACTGACCACGTAAAATCTATATGGTTATTAAATCATTTTGTGGTCATTGCACAACGGGTAGAATTCTGTAACGACAGGAGCTGCCAGCTTTGCAATTACTCAGTGCTTCGCAGAACTCTTCAACGTCCTTTTCCTTTGATCTTTCATGTACATTTGCTGAGAACCACAGAAGCTTTTCTGCCCAAAACTAATGGCACACCTTGCAGCGTTCCTTGTGGCAAGAGCACACATTGGAGAAGGCTGGAAGTGTTTTCCTATTGTCTGGCATCGGCTGAGTCCACTTCGGCTTCAGTTGAACTAGTTTTTTTTCTGCGCATGCGCGTAACGGTCGTTGCGCAACAGCTTCTTTGCTTCATACATGGCGCGAGTACAGCCGTTAGACCTCGAAGCAGGTCTTAACTTCTTCAGTTCTTGGAGTTTAGCTGGCATCAGGACAAGAAAAAGGCCATTGATTCACTACAGAGCCATTGATTAGCCATTTGGTCAGTAACTTTTCCTTTGTAAAAGAAGTTTCTCACAGTTGAACCGTTTCTCATTTTTTTATTCTTTCTTCGTTTAACCGTCTATCACTTTCGTTCTCTTTTTTTTTTCTCTTCCGTCAAAGAATGGGGAATTAAATTGGTGGTATTTACATGCGCAAAAAGTGAGAAAACAATCAACGATATTTGGTAGGAAACACTATCTCTATGTTTACTCAGTCAATCTTAACTTCTAGTATAAGCTAGACATAGAATCAATTAAATCGCAAACTTGGCAGGGTTAAAGAAAACTTGAGTGTGAAAGGATAGGAGGACCTCATTACACCAGATATCGTCTCACGATCAAATTTCGAGGGTCTAATTTTTCGAAAATCTTTTTTCCGCACAAACGCGCATACCCGTGTCCACACTTGCCTACACAAATGTCGCATTCATCAGTATATTCGTGTATAACAGTCAATTGATTTTTTTTCTCTCCTTTGAGTTCCTAAAGTAAATAATGGGCAGTCCTCCCGAAGGCGCTGCAAGCATTCTCATTAACTGAATGGCTTCCATCCATTACCGTCTGGCAGCAGCTGGAGTTTTCCTCAAATCTACAAATTTCGCGGGGACCGAGTGCCACCATTATTTCAGCGGCGCACGCAACAGTCGTGGCCGAGACGGCCATTGAATTTTAACCCATGCCGCTCGTGTCTTGACAGTCGCGCATGAGAAAGCGTCCGCCATTCCTCAGAGGCGACACAAACTGCGGCGGCCTTGGTTTTTTTTTTTAATTTTTTTTTTTTTTTTTTTATTTGATGGAAGGCAAGAGGTGCGGTTGCACGTCATGAGAGAAACGGAGTTGTCAACATAGACATCCAAAGACGTGCTATGTCAAAGTCGATGTATCACCAAAAAAAGTTTTTAATTTGAGTTTCAGGGAATGTCGCCAAGCTCGTTAACGGGGAAAGAGTAGGTGAAACCACGAAGTTGTATTACTGGACTGCTGGCAGACGATTTTTTCCAGTTAACTACTAAAACGAGGCATGAGACTACAAAGCTTCCGGTTTAGTTACATTCATTGCTTAGGGTCGCCGAGACTAACAGCGAAGAATGGTCTTGGCAGACAGCAGTCCACCTATTCACGTCCATGGTGAAACAGAGCAGATTGTTTTAGAGGGTAAAATGATGAATGCTGATAGAACACTTTTAGACCAGAAGCTGGAGATTTTCAAGCAAACCGTATTTCAGAATTGTTGAGTAAAAGAAGACGCCACCTGCAAGTGTATTATGAAGAAATGTTACTTAAAGTTCCAGGCCGAGCTGTGTGACTTATGTGGGATGATACGATAGTTGGCGATAGAATAACCGGCTTCAGTGTTTTTCATCTTTTGCAATCAAAACGGATTTCAATCTTCATTTAAATGTTCTGTAACTCCCCTAAAGAAGATGGAAATGGTCTTCAAAGCAACTATAAACACATTTTTATGTTATATCAAGTATAAAAAAATAATTTGTAAATATATCGATTGTAATCCGACAATGAAAAAAGATAACATTTCTTGAAACATTTTAGCTCTTTATTTTGATTTTAACGAACTCTTGAAAACGTCTCTGTTTAGGTAAAAATAATCAGGTGTTTTTTTTTTTCCTTTTGGGGCAATGAAATACCAATAGGATGGTAAGCAGACTACCGATAATGAAAGGTCTACACAGAAGCTCTCTCCCACCTTAGCCACCACTGCCTCTGGCCTCATCATCACCCAAATCCACACCACCAAGAAGCCAGGCCGGAAAAAAAAAAGCGAAGAACAAACAAAGTTTGAGAGAAAGGAAGACACGCGTGTGGAAGGCGTTCATTAGAGGTGTTGACTAGGCATGCGTACATGTCCAGAAAAAGGCGAGACCAACGCGTCATACCCGCGGGTTTCAGCTCCAACGGGTTTCGACAGACCTCATCAATACCTCGTTGTAGGAGAGAAATTGGCCTTCTGGCCAGCAAATGGGTCATTACATCGATTTCTAACCATGACAATCCATTTGTGTTTGTTTCTGGGTTCAGGTTCGGCTTTCGCAAGGTAGAGGGTGAGCATAGAGCAAGTCAGGCAGTCGTCCTGGCTATTATCTACTCGCTAGGCAGACGCACGTTAACAATCGATGGTGATTCTAGGAGTCAGGAATAGCCTATTGTGTTGTTTGGTTCTCTGGGCCGTGCACGGAGTCGAGAAACATTCACCGTTGGGCTAGAACATACAGTTGACCAGAAGGAGCCAGGTCCTTAACACCAATCGCAGGACGTGCAGCCTGGTCTCAAAAATTCTGACACCAAACTATTATTTTTAAAAGCGATGTTTTGCTGGAAGGATTTTATTTCTTTTTGTCAGGTACCGTTATTTTCACTCGTACACCCATCTTGCATCTTAATGACGCTTTTTTCCTTCTCTCTTCGTGTTTTTTTTTCTTTCGCGCTCTCTCTCTACTTTTTTTTTGTTTTGAGGGATAACCTCAGGTAGTCAACTGTAGTCATTTTCACTATGGGCGATGTGAATTAGATTGCAGATTAGAATCAGATTTGCATGAGCCGTAGAAGGGAGATTGCAGTCCATTAGACAAGGTTTCTATGTTTTACATTCGGAGATTTACTCTTAAAAAACTGCTATCCTGCTAGAAACTCAAGGAGATTATGCAAGTTCGCTTGGAGAGAAAATGCTATCAAAACCGAAAAAAAGTTTATCGCCATTCTAAAAAACGGTAATTGTCTTTTCGATTTCCATTCTCTCTCTGTCTCTTTCTGTCTCTGTCTCTCCATTCTTCTCTCCCATACTGCCTTCACATCCCTCCATAAAATACTATATGCCTAAGGATCAGGTTGATATTGATTTGAGCTTTCTTGAACCAGACTAAAATTGATTTTGCGGCTTTGTCTTTCATGTGCAGATTTTTTGATAACTTTATACACTTGGATCTCTATCAGCACGTGACTAAAATTATTCCTTCACTTCTCCTCACCTTTTTTTGTTTTTTGTTGTTGTTAGTGTTCAACTATCTCGACACCCATCGCTGGATCGAGTTAGCTCCCCTGGTTTGAACAATGTCGTCCATCAACTCCATGGAGCACGACAACGACACCATGCAGCCGCTAAGGTCGTCGCATCACGACACGACGAACATCGACGACGATGGGGCCACCGACACAGAACGAGCGAGGGACGATGTCCCGGTGCTGGACTGTGAAAATGGAGGATGTAAGGTCAAGCCTCTTACCTCCAAGAAAACTCACTATCTGAGGTAAGCCATTTTGGGGGAGTTGTTTGCTTATTACATTTCAATCAGTTTAGAAAAAAACAACAACAAAGCTACTTTTTTACAGAGGAAAATATATGCCATCAATTTACAGGTAGTAAAGCAATTTTATTGTCAGATTGATAAAGATATTAAAGCGATTTTTTCAACATTATCTTAACAATAGATTTGACAAGTAATGTAATATTCTTTTATCATTTCCCACACATCCTAAGATTGAAAAGGACCCCCAGAGACCTGCAACGGGAAAGGGCAGATAATTTTGTATTTTTATTATGACTGTA
Source organism: Pomacea maculata (assembly GCA_004794325.1). NCBI lineage: Eukaryota > Metazoa > Mollusca > Gastropoda > Architaenioglossa > Ampullariidae > Pomacea > Pomacea maculata. The sequence continues at coordinate 117,960 of SRHC01002933.1, read as the reverse complement.
AGAGAGGGTGTCTTGTGCACATGCAAAATCATTGTTGCCGAAATGGATACCCCTGAGAAGCCTCCAATATTGGAATTTGATTAAACTGAAGCCCCCAAAAAATCTTTGCAGCTGGGTTCAAATTTTCTCCACATCTCTTCGATCAATATCCGCAGTACTTGATGTCCATCTTTTTAGTTTTAATCATCCTTATTGTAAAAATGTTTTAGATGTTTATCCATGTACAGGTGGTCAAACAGGACTTCATTTGTAAAAAAAACCAAAACAAACAAAAAAAAAAAAAACCCACTGACAACATAAGACAAAATTAAATTCAAGTAAAAGATACAAATCCAGAGAGAGTTAATTCATGGCAATAAGTTGATATTTGTGACTTTGGTCTTAATCATCTGAAAATAAATATTGCATACATCATTTATTCATGTTTATTATATTCAGGTAGAGTGGCATTTCATTCAAAGAAGCGACATTAAGCTATAATTAAAATTAAATAAGAGTTTTAAAACACCAAACAAAGATCACAAAGAGACAGCCTCTTGCTAACTCTGGCCCTTCATTTAAGGGCAACATAATAAATAATCCACATTAGGTGGGACTAGGCAAAAAGAATGAGTTCATCCTTAATTGAGGGTCGTCAGAAGTTCACAGGCAGGAGTGAAACTGCACGCAATTGGGAACCGTTAGGTTTGTCGTAAATTCCTTTGGTTTTAGAAAACTAAAAACGTAGATAACAACCAAATTCTTTTAATGACAGAAGCCTGAAGTTGCCGAGGCTTGGATGCCCAGTTCGCTGCAGAGAAGGGCTGATCCTTAGCATAGGGGTCGTCCTGACCTGTCTTGCTCTGGGTCTCATCGTTGCTGGAGCCATAAGATCGGAGGATCATGGGTCAAGGTCTGCCTTCCTCCACGTCAGTTCACTGGTAAGGGACAGACTACCTTTTAAAGGACAAGAATAATGTAATTACAGCTGTGCTGGCGACGGCAAAAATTCCAAAATGGTAGTGCGTCTAACCGATGTTTTTGTTCTTTGGACGTGTACAGACAGTAAAATCCAGAAATTTCAGGATGGAATTTTCCAGCACAGTGTTTTTAAAGGTCTTTTTTTCGATCACTGGGTAAAATTCAGTTCAAAATACTATTTCTCGAAATCACGGTACATAAACCTCTCCTTTCTCGAGATACACGTCTACAAACTTCACCACGGTCAGGACAAGGTAAACAACACCGACGTCAGGATTGTACAGAAGAGCTCCAACCATAAAGAAGCGTCTCTATGGGCAAAAGGGACATAACCGTGTTTAACATCTCTCTGTTTATAGCGAATTTATTCAGGGACTAAACAGAGGTAGGAATAGTATTGTGGGAACGGTATATTTCACTCAGTTTTACTCAGTCATTACAAAAAAATCACGCCACAGACTTTCAGACATTTGTACTTAGGCGCAGTTCTTTGATAAACACATATAAACGTCCGATTATAACATAAACAAAGTAATATTCATCCGAACACTGTCTACGGCTTTCAAAACATTGAAAGAATATTTTGCTGCAGAATAGACTCTAAGGACTCAACGTCAATAAAATCCCTGACTCTTAGGATGACAGGGTTAAAGGAAAATCCCGGGAGATAAAATCGTAAATAATTGTTCAACAATCGCTGGTAGTTTCAGTTTCTATCACAAAGACCTTAAACCTTTTCCTCTCACCCAAAAATGACTATCAGCACTGTAGGCACAGTTAGCAGACACCAGTCTGATAGGATCGGAAGGGTTAAGAAGTAGGGTGTGTCTGGATGCTTCCTGCTCCTTTGAGAAAGGAATTTTTCTCTTCTTCGCTCCTTGAGTATGTGAGAATATCTAAAGTGACATAGAAACATTTCAAACTTTGAATTTTTTTAAACCCATGACTAAATATTTCGCATAGCGGGAAAACATTAACTTTATATTACAGGTTGAAAAACTATCATCACAGTAGCAGTAGATGAAGAAAAACAACACAATATCATGCTGGAGGTATTGGCCTTTGTTTGCTTGTTTTAATGGTTGGCAGTGAATCCTTCAGCAAAGTAATAAAACGATAGCAAGGGTTACTCCAGGCTGAAAATCATCTATCAGAGTACATTTACTGAAACAGATTTACTCGATGTAAAAGAAATAAACAAAGAAACATTAATGAATAGCATGATAATTTTTCAATAGTCGTAAAATATTTACTAATGAAACTTTAAAAGCACCAACTTTCACAATTTTGACATTTTTAAGTACAACAGGACTAAAATTTTAATAAAATAAACATTTTATACCCGAAATACTAATATTTTGAGAAGAATATTTTTTCGAGTTGAAAGTCTATTCTGGCAGTCTGCCATACTTTCTTACTGATAACACTTAAGTTTATTGGTCTCCATAATTATTCCTGTTGTATAACGGTATTTCCAGATCCTAAATGACATTTTGAAGCATTCTGTGATTTCTTATATATTTACACAGACAATGCCAGGACGATTTACCATGTAAAGCTATCTCGTGGCACTCACACCTCTGTGTGAACAGACTCCAAAACTTCCTTTAGTTCTCCAGAACTGAGACTAAAAGCCCGGAACGCAGTTTTTCATGGTCAGACGGAATTCCATTAGCCTTGAGGAGATAACTCTCAGATAAAGACTATCGTTTTCAGTAAACGGCGGTCTGTGCCTTTCCTTTCTTCCCCCCGTGGTCCCCAGTGCTGAAAGTCTTAATGGAAGGTACAGTCAGTGGGCGACGATTTAAGCCCAAGACGAGATCAGGGCTCAAGCATCATGGTCAGCACTCAAGAGTTACAGTTCTTGGCGCTGGAAAAAAAGAAAACGAGATTACTGGCAGATGAGGCATGGTCTTGTTGGAGGTCTGCACCTCACCACCGCTCTATAGGCGGTGTGAGTATAGGATTTGTGTAGCTCATTTCCCGACCCAGTCAGCGGTCCATGCAAATACAGATGTGTGCCGAGGAAGGGGTGAGAGTGGGAGTGCGTGGGAGGAGGAGGAGGAGGGTAGCATCGGCGGAGGTAAAGGTCTACAGGAGTTTGGTTTAGAGGATTGGTCCACGACACCGGTGAGTCGATATCATCGTTGATACTGTCGGTGGTTGGCATAGTTTGGTGATGCCTTGCTGCTCACCCGAAGACTTGCTGGAGTGCTTAGACTAAAGGTCCGTGGACCGGGAGAGTCGATACAAGAAAAACACAGTGGAGGGTAGCACCAACTATACCATGCCATTTAGTAACTTTTGTTGAGAGGTTCGATGTCTACGTTTGACTGTGTATGTGTGTGAATAAGAATATTTGTATTTGTCTGCAAAAATATCTGTGTGTAATTGCTCCTGTTATTGTTGTGTGTGTGTGTGTGCGCGAGAAAGACATTGAATGTATTTATCTTTGAACAAATATTTTTTCCTTTGTAGTTTTGATAATTGAATCTCTGATCTGTTTTGTTTTTATACTTTATTTGATTTGGGTCATTAGTGATCAAGATTCGGTCACAGGTTTTGGGATAATTTGCGCATACTTATTACACTTTAAACCAAGGTACACGCAGACAAAGCAATCGACCAGTCCTTTAGTCCATCGAATAGTCAATCGGTCAGTAGTGTAATCAGTGAGATTTTAGTGAATTATTCAGTTACACACGTGATCAAAATAAAACACTTTTACATTTGCAGTCTCTGGCATTGTTAACAAAATATGAAAACAATATTTTTAAAACTATAGGACATGCAGCCGTCATATATTTGTCATGATAAACAGATGTGTGTTCATAGTTGATTACCATGGAGAATATACTAACAACATAAGTACATTATTGCAAATGACAATGTTGAAAGCCTGACATTGAGTACAACGTGCTAACCCCGGTAGTAGCTGAGCAGGGATGTGGGGGAGGGGAGTGGGAGACGGAGAGAGGGAAAATCTCATCACATTCTAGTTTAGGTTTCAGCCTTTTAATTTGAAATCCTTAGAGGTGTGCCTCGGAAAGTAAGCCCGCTTGCTAACATGTGCGCATTTTCTGCCCCGTGCTGGTGCAGCTCAAGCGGCCCCTGGCCCCAGAGGTGCCTCGGAAGCCCGTCAGGGATGATGTCTTCACATTCGGTAAGTCTGGCTGGCTGGCTGGCTGGCCGTTGCACAACGTCTCGGCACGGTTATTAACGGCTGGCCACGACTAAAGTCTTGGCCGAAGGGCTCCCGGAAGTAGGGGGACTTAAGTGAGCTCGCCTTACGATCGATGGTCTACAGGGCGGTGTGGGATTATGGGAACGAGCGTAAAGTTTTATCACCACTCAATGGCTAGACTAGGGAGAGAGCGGGGTCACGGCGTCACCTGAGGCAGCTTTTACAGATCGCCAGTTAACTTCTACAGTTTCGCCTGTTATCTATCTATCCTTGATTCTTCAAAACTTACCTTTGACGCTGTAGCAAGACTCGTAACGATTCTCTCATGTTCAAACAATTTATTACTTGTTTTGTATGTCCAATCATGACTTCTTTTAATCTCAAAATTAAACAATTAGTTTTAAGAGACTGAACACCTGGGTGCCTCAATCAATTGAAATGAAAACCGTTATAGTAAAGGTCTGTTTAAGCGTGTTCGGACATTGAGATTGTGAGAGTGGAAGCGTGTTTGCCTGTATTGTCTGACGGTAACGGTTTTTCCAGATCAGCTGCTGTCGCTGAGTAACTACGCCCTCAACAAACCTACTCAACAATCGTCCGTCTTCCTGAAGGTGCTGGACATCCCCGAGCTCGACGGAGAGTCAGACTTTGCAGTGGATGGAAGTGTCAACACATGTGCACGCACAGGCAAGAACTTTTATTTCCCAAACACCGACACAGTAGTCCACAGGGTGGCGAGCACTAGGTGAACCCTGATGATTGCTTTACATTCTTCTTGTTTTTGTTCTTATTTTGAGTTTTTTTGGTCATTGTTTAGCTTTCACTTTTTTAATTTGTGTTTGGTTTTTGGTTCTTGTTCTTTATGTTTTGTTCCTATTTTTATTTCCACAGTAGTCCACAAGGTGGCGAACACTAGGTGAACCCTGATAATTGCTTTGCGTTCTTCTTGTTTTTGTCCTTATTTTGTTTTTTGTCATTGTTTAATTTTCACTTTTTTAATTTGTTTTTGGTTTTTGGTTCTTGTTTTTATTTTGTGTTCCTATTTTTATTTCTTTTTGTTATTTTTAATTGTTCTTTTATTTTTTTTATACTGTTTATGCTTTTCATCATCACGCACGACGACGACGACGACGAAGAAGAAGAAAAAGAAGAAGGATGATGATGATGATGATGATGATGATGATGATGATGATGATGATGATGATGATGATGATAATGATGATGATCCTAGTAGTAAAAGAAAGCAAGAGGCGCTTTTGCATATGTCGATGTGCGATTGTAATTATGGACGTGTGACCCGGACCAGAGAGAAGTGATGGGCCTCTGGTGGCCAGTTGCTTGCAAATCCGAGCGGGGACATTGTGTTCAATTGAGTTGCCGGCGACCTGGGAAGCAGCTATCGGCTGACGCTCATTTGCCTACGATCTGTTGCCGCCCTGTCGATACTCTTACCGAGATCACCACATCCAGCCGCCATTGTTTGCCGCACATACGCCGTCATTCCCTTGATTTCTCACTTGATGTCGATAATGGTTCCATACTTAAATGTGCGTGTGTGTGGGTGTCGTGTGGTGTGCTGTGGTGTGGTGTCTGTGTGTGTGTCAGCTTGTAAGTGCGTTACTGATTTTGGCGGGTGAACGACTGTCTTTGGATGAGCAGATGAGAAAAGACCGACAAGACGGGGGAATAGAGAGAGAGAAAAAGAAAGAACAAAAAAAAAAAAAATGAAAATTGCTGCCTCTATACAGACCATTATAGATTTACCACTGATAAAAAGAAAGATGAAAGAAAAGTGATATCTCAAACGAGCAGAAAAGAACCAGTTCCCTCTGTGCTGCTTATTTAGTGACCTTATCTCCATTTTCTTGCCGCTTACCTATTGGTTATGCATGCCTTTTTGCCTTGTGGAAGCATCTGTTTTCATATTGTTTAGCGCTCGATGCTTCCTTTCTCGCACATTGTTGGCAACCGGTATTTTTTCTCTCGTAATTTTTTGTTCGCCGGTCTCCCGGAGGTCACCGGGAGGTGAGATATTAAAAAGTTCTGCACTTTTTAAGACTTCGGACTCCAATACACACACATGCGCGCACATGGAATATGTCACGACTCTATGTAGAAGTATGTAGAAGTGTTGAGAAGTATGTAGTGCGCTTTATTTGATTCGCTAGCAGATACGAACCGTGGAGTGTAAAAATGTTAGTGTCTGTGCGCTTGTAGTGTTTTCAGGGCAGCTGGTGGTACACATTTGACTACTCCACACAATGTGTGCTCTAATGAAAGCAAGCACAAAAATTAAAATCCTTTAATTTGAAAATAAACCTTGAAATAATAATGTAATAAATAGGTAAAATTTCATTGTTGTGTCATTTTGTAAAACACATTTTGATTGGCCCATTTTACTCAGCCATTTTACCCTCAATGTAAAAGTAAAACATTTTCTTTCAAAATAAAGACATTTCGACCTAGTTGGCGTCCTTCTTTCTTGCAAGAAGAAAACTAGGAAATTACTTTTCTATCTCTTATTTATGATCTTTAATTTTCGAAAGATTTTTTTCGTTAGATCTACGGTGTGATCACCTGACCTTTCACCCAACATTCTTCTGGATGTTTAAAAAGTTGACGTGTGCATAAAAAGTGCGGCTAATTGGGTGCGCACGAGAATTATGTCCATCTTTGGACTGGATGGTGGCTTATTTTAAGATGAGAACGCTGGTGTAGTCGTGACAGTGGGTCAGCAGTGAACAGCAAGAAACTGTGGGCTGTGCAGCATAATTCATGTTGGTGTATGCATCCTCAACGGCCGCGTGGCCTGGCCCTGTCCACAACTGTCATGTCATCAACACGCAATGGAAACCAAACGAAGACTAAGTCAACATTTGCAGTCGCAAGGAATCGAAGAGGATAAGAGTTGTAAATAAGATGTACAAGACCTGACCTGCAACAGCGAGTGAATGGATGTGGAGGAGAGGAATGGAGACTGACAGACAGCGAATGAACTTGGAGAAGAGGAATGGAGAAAGACAGGCAGACAGACAAACAGACATACAGATAAAAAAATGTACGTGAAAGAGAGGAATGGAGACAGACAAACAGTGAATGAACAGAGAGGAGAGTAATGGAGACAGATAGCGAATGAACAGAGAGGACAGACAGACAGACAGACAGACAGACAGACAGACAGACAGACAGCGAATGAACAGGGAGGAGAAGAATGAAGGCAGAAAGATAAAGAATGTACGTGGAAGAGAGGAAAGGAGGCAGACAGACAACAAATGAACAGAGAGAAGACGAATGGAGACAGACAGATAGTGAATGAACAGAGAGGAGAGGAATAGAGACAGAGAGGGAGACAGGCAGCAAATGAACAGGGAGGAGAAGAATGGAGACAGCGAATGAACAGGGAGGAGAGGAATGAAGACAGACAGACAGACAGACAGACAGACAGACAGACAGACAGACAGACAGATAAAGAATGTACTTGCAAGAGAGGAATGGAGACAAACACCAAATGAATAGGAAGGGGGGAATGCAGACAGACAGACAGACAGACAGACAGACAGCAAATGAACAGAGTTGAGAGGAATGGCGACATACACATACAAAGACAGACAGAATGATAAATAAAAAAAACCAACAAAACTGGAAGCAGACAAAGCCCACTTTATTTGGTGTTTTACAACGAGGTTATCGGTCGCGATGAGCAGTGTCTGGAGCAACCTGCTGTGACCACCACAAACATGGTTTATGCTAATTAGGGATTTCTAGAAGTGGTCTCTGAGATGCAGAAGCAGAAAAATCGATAGGGAATAGATCTAGGATGGGCGGACGGCCCTCCATGCACTCTCCTGACATCTATTAATGCTGCCAGGCCGTCTTATATGACACCGATGCATGCAAGATTCACGAGTAAGCTATCATTCCCAAGGCTTGGCGTCGTCTTCTTGTTTTTCATTTTTTGAAGGTCTTGTAGGGGAGGCAATTATTTTTTTATAAGGACTACAAAGGTTTCTAAACTAAAACTTTATGCAAGATACTGTTACTCAAAAACATACAGACAGACCTAAATGCACCAACGTTCACAGAAAGAGTTCAGCACCGCTGACGACAGGATTGTAGAATGTCGACGAATATGTTTATTTAGTCAAAGTTGCTGTCAATATACTAATTAGGAATAGTTAATTAGGAATGTGTGAACAAACATAACGTCTGTGTCGTTCACTTCATTGTGTGTATGGTGACGTTTGTGTACTGTACAGCTGTATCTGAATGTTCCCCAGAGTTTTGTAAAGAGCATCTTGCACCGAGCTTTGTCCAATCACCAGACAAACCTACATCTCACTAGTACTAAGCCTTTAAGGACACGCTGGACAATTTCCCGTACGAAAAGCTTTCAGAAACTGTATCAGCGGAGAGAAAAGTTAAAATGAGTGTCTGCGTGCTGAATGATGAATAAATGTCAAAGTTCCAATAGGGAAGGAGAAGAAAACAGTTTGGCTTAAGTACACAAGGAGTCTCAGAAGAATATGAGCTCTGCGTTCTTGGAGCTAAATTTACACATTGAAAGAAAAACGCATCTGTTTTTGTCAGCCTGGACTGGCGGGCAAGTCTTCCTCTCCCCTACAACCCCCGCAAAAAAGGAGAGAAAAAAAAATTCCTTGCTGCGAAACTTCATAAAATCAGGAGAAGTAAGCGTGTTTGAAGCAAGCGAAAGGACACCCGCTTGCCCTCGTTACCGTCGAAACTTTTGATCTCCCTTTTTTCTGTCGAGTTTCTTTGTCTTTGATTTGAGAACTCCGTAGGATGGCATCGATCCCACGAGACCCAGCCCGCGACGACCAGACAGATCGCGATTCCCACTGAGTGTTCGTGTCTTGTCGCTCATCGATCAAAATTTCAAGACTTGTAAACAACGCTCGGCACGAGATTCTATAAGCTTCTATCTACTGTCATCAAGTCGAGAACAAATCGAGCGTATTTAATGGATATGCCGAGCAAAGGGCACTCGAGATAATGGTTTTTTTTTAAAAAAAAAAGTAAACGCATTTTCCTGCACAAACCTATGTTGCATACAGATCGGGGAAGATTAAAAAAAACCGATAGGAGTATTATTTTTTTTCTTCTTTATCTGAACTGCTAAATAAGTATTTGAGCAGCAAATTTCACACCCAATGTTTTTACAGTTTCTATATTTACGGCTGGTTTTATTGAATGATCTTAGTGATCATACATAGCTTCTCAGTGGATTATTTGGCTGTATTTACTTTTATAGATAGTGAGACGAAGGTCCCGAGTAATGTAATATAGGAAACCTGCGAAAAAAACTTATAAATATCTTTAATGGGATACCAGGCTTCTCGCGGGGGGATTTCTGCTGCTGTTTTATATATGATGTTGTTGACAACTTTCAAACTATCGCTTTATTCGAGTTTATTCACACTCATACAAGCTCATTTCTCATGATGTCCTTTCTCCAACTCGACCGCTTTTGTTCGGCAACGGGAGAGAGATGTTTCTACCGAAGTCTTAGGGAACCACTAGCTCCCTCTCTTAACCCTGCCTTCCTTTCTTTTTTTTTCTCTCTCTGATCAGTACCATGACACACACTCATTCTCTCTCTCTCTCTCTCTGATCAGTACCGTATTTAAATACACACACTCATTCCCTCTCTCTCTCTTTCTGATCAGTACCGTATTTAAATACACACACTCATTCTCTCTCTCTCGCCCTCAAATTACGACCTTGTCTTCATTTGTTCTGCGTCGTAAAGACACGATGCAATTTCTTCTGCCTAGGAGTTTCCATCTTAGAAAGGCCGGTAACAGAATGGAGTAAATAAACGTGAACAATAAACATTACCGACACACAAACACCAAACAAACAAGCATTAGCCCATAGATTACTCGTAATCGAATATTTCTGCCAAACCTGCTGGTTAGTATTTTGTATTTTGTAGAAATTTCACCACTCCTTCACACACACACACACACACGCACGCACTGCTTTATTCATACGGTTGGCAGCTTTTAACATTAATGGACATTTTAAACAAAGATAAAAGGATGTAAAAAATGCGTTGAGACATGCTTTATTAAATGCTGGAAAACATATTAAGTAAAAAGAGAGCTGGGCGTTAAGTAACGTTGATATCTTTTGTAAACTTTTATGGACATCTCTAATCAAAACGAGATTGACCTTTTACGGAAAAATAACATGCTTTATTAAGATTATAAGTGACAAAGATGCGTGATGCATGGATGATGTAGGAAGTCATTGTTAGTGGCAGGTGGCTGACATCAAGTCTCCAGCAAAAATTAAAGGATGTTGTTTGCTCCGACAGCAATAATTATATTGACCATCCGCTTCTCCAGACACATCAAGCTAGTAACGAAGGGCTTCTTATCTTTCACAGCACATCACGAAGGGTCTTCATATTCACCAACAGCTTGTAATGAAGGGTCTTCTTATTCGCTAACAGTTGGTTATGAAAAACCTTCTTATTTAGCCAGCTGTTCATGAATGGCATTATTTCGTAACAGCTTGTAATGAAGGACCTTCGTTTCTCATCTTGCACTGAAAATACTTCATCCAGACATCTTGTAATGAAGGTCTTCTTATTCAGCCACAGCTTGTGCTGAACAATTAGTTTCTCATGCAGGCACGGCCGGAAGGATCCTCATGTGACGAGTACAGCAAGGCGGAACCAGGGTGTAGTGTAACACATTAGCCTCCACCTACCCTGAATGTTTTGTCATCGGGTAGTCTCAACGACTTGGTCAAAAACCGAACCTTGCCTATTACAGCGACCTCAAGGAGAACTTGGCTAACATGCAGCTGGTTTAGAAAGCCTTTTAGGAAAATTTGTCATTCTTGGGTTTTCTTCCTGGCAGCCACCTCTGAGTAGGATTCACTAGGTCATGTTACGAGAAGCAAGGCGGTTTTATCGTATATATGTCTGTCTTTCTATTTCTTGCAGCCTTGTTTCTCTCTGGAATTCATTCTTCCCTCCTTTTTTTGTGTGTATCTAATCGCTTAAAATGATTTATAAAGGGAATGTTTCTCTTATTTTTTTTTCTCTCCCGTGTGTGTATTTGTGCACTCGCGAGTGTTTGCGTTTGTGCAGATATGCAATCCTGTTTGCGCGCATGAATATGCAAGCAGGCGCACTTAGGTATACCCAGTCGTGCAAACGACCCTCCCGAGCGCCGACGTACCGAAATACTCCCAACACCAGCCGCGGCTATAACAACCTGAGCCGGCTTTAGCTAACCAGACAAGTCTCTGTAGTCTTTGGCTCCTGGCTTCCAGAGATGACCGATACGCCGCCTGCAACTTGACCCTGGCCCACTCCGCCGAGGCCGTCGCGTCTCTAGTAATGGGCGCCGCATGGAGGACAGAAAAGCCCGTTCATCCTGTTTATTCCGCCACCAAGTACGCATTCTCTTCTTACCACCCTACGGGGATCACATTTTCAGCTGGGGTCATTTGCGGAATCATGCCCCAACTGTTCGATCTTCTACTTCACGCGCAACGTAGTGCCAAAAAAAAAAAAGGGTTAACACCCTAACCCATATTTTGAGGAATGTGAAAATATCAACCGAGATACTGTATTAAAAAATAATTATTTCGACAAATTCTTATCATTCATCTTTTTTTTAGGATAGCTCACCGTAATTTCTTTTTAATTTCCGTTAAGTTGTCGCGAGCCTTGTCAAGCGGAAAGACAAGCTGCCAGACCGCATGCGCAAAGGTGCTTGCGATGGAGGGCGATTGCTGACGAGATTCTCGCGGGACCGGAGACATCGATTCTCGTCGGATTGCGCGTGCGCAGATGTAATGGCGGCAAGCGCCTAACCCATGCGCCCTCGCTCAGGCCTGCCCAGCCTTGTGAATACCGGATGTGACGTTCTGAATGCTAGCCTAGAGTTTGAAAGTGCGAGCGAGCAGGAGAGAGAGAGATTTGCTGGGGCAACAGAATAATTTCAGCGCTTTTAGATCGTCCTGATCAGTGATGGATGTTTCCGTTAAAAGGTTTGCAACGGAAGTCGTAGGAAGGTCTGCGTGTGTCTGGGAGGCGACTGGTCATCGCTGCTGTAGTTCAGGGATCACGTTTCGTCGACGGCTGAGTCGAAAAAGTCATTAACGTTTAAAATGTGCACTTTTATTTGAACCCGGGGATAAAATATTGGTGGCTAGCAGGTCCCTGCCAAGTGCGTCCGACACATGACAAAGTTTCATGCCGTGGCATCTTCAAACTTGTTTTCAGGATAGGCAGATAATTCAAAAACTTTGTGATAATGTCAAACGACTTACAAACTTAACAGTTCGCCACGAAGTCAAATTTAGATATCCGTGAAGGATCATATGACAAACACTAAGCCACACCAGTCTAAAATTATAGCGCTTGCGAGGAAAGAGGTCACAAAACGCTTTCCAGTCGCTGGTCCAAGTGAATTTCGAACCTGCTACATTTCCCTCGAACGCACTAACCACACGAATTCAGAATTTCTCTGTCAGGACAAATGAATCACTCACGTTTGAAGAGCTGTCAAAGGAAAAACTTCATTGGCCGGAATCCTTCAAATTTGTGGCAAGAGTGATGGGCGAATGAAGAGATAACGGCATTTTGCTTCTCTATATCCTCAGCTGACGACGGAAGGAGAGTGGCTATATTTAAAGAATGCAATGCAATTTTTGTTTAAAAAAATTAAGAAAAAAAAAAACACGAGAAAGATGATATGCACTAATGAAAAGAAAGACAAATAAAAAGAAAGAGAAGGAAAATTAAATTCTGAATTGAATGAACGAGGGGGTAAAAGGAAGAAGAGAAAGAAAGAAAAAGCAAGAAATGACGAACGGGGGAATTAATTAAAATTTTTTTCAAAAATTATGATTTTGAAAACTCCCAAACCATGAAGTGCTTAATAAGACCAATTCATATCCTCCACATGATGAAGGTAGCTTGCCCCAAGCCCTGACAGTTCTCATGCTGACCGCTGATTGTGCCATTATCGCTGGTGAAGAAGCTCCCTTCGTGAAGGATGCCTGGCACTTTGTTTTCGTTAGCCTCGCAACGGCAACTGATCGAAGAATGACTTTGGCTCCGGCTGCCCTTTCTGTCACGTGCATATGGCCTGCGTGTCAAGAAATATGAGAGTTGTTGGCCGTAAGATCTCTGGACAAACAGACAAGGTCTGAGTTGTAGACAACTATATTGTGACGCAGACCTTGCGTGTCTCCATCAATTCAGATATAAGCGGAGGAAAAAACTGTCTGGGTACAAAGAAATCGAGCGAGAATTGCTTGTGGTCTGACTTTCGTGGGAATGTAGTCTTCGATGTTTCCCGCCCCCACCTCCCTTCGTCTGTTTGCATTTGTCAAAAATATATTTAGCGATATTGTTTATGTTTTAGAAGCTTATTTCGATGTTTGTTCTGGTACGAATATCTATATTGAATAAAACCGTCAATATTATCTTTTAAACTTACGAGCATATGCACAGATGAGGTTAAAAGGGATGGAAGATGTTTAGGATAGGAAAAACAAAACTTTTAAAAAACGCAATTGTAATGATATTCCTGTGACATTTCGGTTGTTGATGAGTGAGATGTTCCAGACCGCACTTAATCTGGGACTCAGCTTTGTGAGGGTGAATGAAATGTTATAGACCGATCTTAATCTCAGACACAAGAAGTTGATGCCAATTTTCTTATCCTTTCTGCCTTTTCTTCTCCAACTATCAGGTCCGGTACCTATTTAACGGATGGGTCAGCTAAGGAAGGTGTGCTGGGCCACACGGGAACTAAGCTGGTTAAGCACGTGACTGTGACTTAAGTGCTCTATCCACTAAGCTTTCCACTTTCCTTATAAAGTGAAGAGACGCTATTTGATCTGGTCCGCGAGCGCACTGAGCGCTGACAGTCTGTCAGCCAAGGGACGTCACCCGGGTAACACTGAATACAACGCTAGGGAAAAAAATATACAAGAAAAAAAAAGAAACACAGGGGGAAAAAAAGAACCAATACGAAAATGAAGAAGAAAGATTCTTTTGATTCAATAGATGACAACAGAGCGTAATCTGCCGGCATTAGCTGGTCTCCTGTAAATCAGGCCGATTCACGCCTGGATAATGACGCGTATCAGAAGACTGTTCAGGAAACGGTAGACTGTTTGCTCCTAGTGTTTGCTCGACGGCTCGGCAGTGCGCACTGCGAGAGCGGTCACACGTGAACATCGTTCTGACGGACCGGGGGCACAGAGGCTCATAACGAACTTCTTGTATAGAGCGCGTCGTTAAAAGCATTCTAAAGGCACCCGTCTGTCCGAGCAGATCTCACAGCGTATTGATCCGTGGTGATGAGGCCTGGAATTAAATTTCAAATGATTCGAGTGCTATAGATGGGACGCGGCGCACGATCTCCTGTGTACTGAGGCGTAAGGCTGTAGTTGGCGAGGGGAGATAAGCACAGGAGGTAGTCGGTGCGCAGTTATGGATGTGGTTGTAATCAACATAATAGTTTGTTAACTCTACGTTTTTCTTGAGAATTCAGAAAATAAGTCTTCTTTCAGGAACTTAAAAAATGCCACAAGGTGCATCCTATGTCTTTACAGAAATGTGTCGCGCACAGCGACTACTTTCAAAGGATAAATTTGTCAGACAACGAAGTACTAAACAAAACCAATTACAAGAAACCCACCAACATCAATAACAACGATAAAGGAAATACGAAGATATCAAATTTAGAAAAAAAAACTAATCATGTTTTTTGTGTTTCAGATCTCGAAGAAAACCCTTTCTGGTACGTGGACCTGGGACAGATTGAACACCTGTGGAGCGTGAGGCTTTACGGAAGTGACGCAAACCGTGAGTGTCGGAGGTCCCTCCAATCAGTTTGATAGAACCATAGCCTTGAATACAATGACAACTGAAGATTTAGCTGTTGATAACGGACACTATTTTGTATAATCTCTGGCCGTGACTATTTCATCTCCATGAATTCTCCATCTGCTCCCTCTCTAAAAAATAACAATGGTGCCTCTCAGCGATAAATGCAGCAAGAAACATATTTATTGCATCCAATTTCCATATGACATAGAAGTGCATTGGCTGAATGGGTCTTAATGTTGACAAGAAATTGCTTGACTCAGGTGCAGCGGTTCAAACAAGCTGTCCACACACACACACACAAAAACCGACATCACCGAGTTTCACTTTATTGTTAGGCCTACGATGATCATGTCAATCTCTGATGCCTGATGGTATAAGTCTCGGATTCCAAGCAATGAAAAGATCAATTGGTTTTTTTTTTTGGTAGGTGTGATACGGTGTTTTTCTTTACCATTAATCCTAAGCCTTCCCTGTGTCATAATATCGAAACTAGTGACATTAAAGGTGTCAAAGTCTCTCCCTGTCTCTCTCTGATGGTGATGTCTCTGATGCTCGCATAGCGTTGAACACCAAAAATCAACCAACTATCCACAAAATGCAGTTCGGGTTAGGTGGACGGGTGAAAGGGTGAACAATAATGAAATCAAACCAATAAGATCGAGAAAAATAAAAACCTCGGATGAAGGTCATTAACGAACAATCACATTATATGACACGGTACACCGAAGATTTTTCCTTCTAGACTCTCTGTAAACGCATTCTGCAGCTCAAAAATAAGACAAAACCCGAGGAATGTCAAGAGAATACACCGCGAGGTTATGACCTCCCCCCCTACTCCCCACAAACGCCATCTAGTGTCGGATCGTTCAATCATCCCGTGGTCACAGGTCCAGAACGAGTGCGTTGCTCCAACGAGGCAGTGGGTGGCAAACTGGAGGGGTGAAGGAGAAACATCGCATTTGGGGTGTCTGACGTCTGCTTGTGTCTTGTCTGCCGCAGGGCTGCACGACTTCGACGTACACTTGGGAAACTTCGAGAACGTCACGGACAATACGTTATGCACGCGTTTCCATGGCAGCGCGGCTTCGCTGGACGTCAGAGTCGTCTGCGACACGAAGCTCAGCGGCAGGTAGGTTTTGCTGTTCGCCGAAACACCGCAGTGCTGGGTAAGCGAGGGCACTGAGTCACGTGACTGGCCTTCCATTTTGTTTTGCTTCTTCACCAGTCAACCGACTATCCGAGCGTTCAGATGACGCAAGGGTTAAATGTTGTCACCAATTCTCTGACGATCACGTGTGCTGGGTTCAGAAGTCCAAGGGTCCGGGATATTATTACTTGGCCGTGATATTTTGCTAACATAAAAATATAAAATACGAAATATCGGTTTCCCTTTCCCAAATAATAACAGTGTGTAATAATGCCTACATTATATTCTATAATTTGTGTTAATTTCTTTTTTTGTGTGTGTGTGGGCAAGGTAGTTATTACTTTAATCATCTCAAGTTCCAAACTGCAGTATAAGTATCTTGGTGCACCAACAGAGAGAATAATGGCGTTGCGAGAGAAAGAATGAGAAACTGGAAAATAACGAATAGCTCAAATACGAGGTGGAAGGGAAGGGGAGAAAGGAAGAGGACTAAGGAATACTGTTCTTGACTGTCAGGGTAGGTCTCGAACTTCCTCTCCTGCTCCTCTTTTAACGGCTCACGTCATACTGCGCTGTAATTAAGAGTTTGGTGCAAGCTTCCAGAAAGGCTGAAATGTTACTGACACCCGCCCCTCGAATCTTCATTAAAGCTATAAAGTGGAGAAGATGGCCGCTGCTGCTGTGTGCCCTGGCTCCTGTCAGCTTCCATAAAGTTTATCAAGCGGCGCAGGGCCAGAGCTCCAGGAGCTTGGCTAATTAACTGGGCGGACTGAGAAGGCCACCTGGCGAGCGCCGCCTTCCGTTAGCATGCACAATGAAGTAGTAATAAATGGATGACGTGTTCAAGACGAGGCTGTAATGAGAAGCACAAGCTAATGCCGCTCTTTCCACTTCCTACCCACCCAGACTCTGTGAAATCTCTTCTATATTTCTTTGAGCATTACAGGAGGAAAGGGATTGTGATATTTTTAATGAAATATCAGTTACATCAGAAGACAAGAAACTCCTAAAATACAGATTTACAATGAAAGTATAATAATATTTTTTATGTAAGTTGATCTAAAATTGTTGCATAAAAATTGCAACGATTTATTTGAGTGACAGATCAGCCACTGACTGAAAATCCCTTTACTCAACAACATCGGAAGGAGTAAGTAAATGAAATCGGAAAGTTCTCAATATCGTTGATCAACGTTGGCGACATTTTATATGAAAGTCAATGTAAGCCAGTGTTTGGAAGCAAACCCACGTGGTATTGGAACGTCTGTTATGTCAAAATTCTTTTGCCAGTGCTTTGGGACTTTGGGGCACCACACCACCTTATAGGATTTACGAAGAAAGCTTTCAGTTTTGAGGGTCTCGCAGGCAGAGAGGTACGTTTGCCGGAAGTCGAACCTGGGTCGACTGTGTGGAGGGCAGTTATGCTGGTCGATATACCACCGTCACTCTTCGTACGATTTGCTCACTGCAAGGCTTAGAAGTATTGAGTTTGTAAGAAGGAAACAAACTTTCAGCTTGCCATTGTAGCAACGGTAATATGGTAATTAGGCACGGGAGTACGCATTTGATTAGATTACCTGTATTTATTGGTCGTGTTCGAAACTGAAACTGAAAATATACTTCATCTTTGCTGCACTACACAAGCTCGTCATAAAAAATAAATACTTTTTAGTCTTTGTAAGACAAGATAACTCGTTCCCTATACTAATTAGATCAGGTTTTCATTTTGATTTTTAGGAGAGTTAAAAAAAACGATATTGTTTACTTCATTATCTTCATCCCACAATAAAGATGTTTTGAATTTATTTTTTCTACATTCATATTACTTGTTTGATTAAAAGACACAGATGATGAATAAATAAAAGAGGAAACATCTGTAAAAGAAAATTTAAATAGAAAAGAAAAAAAAAACTATGCGTTGGCCGGGAGTCGAACCCGGGTCGACTGCTTGGAAGGCAGCCATGCTGACCGTTACACCACCGACGCACTTGCACAAGAGCGGTAAATGAAACTATATATAGATAGAAATACTGTCACGCTTTCTTTCGCTGCTTGTGTGTTGATTTTGTATATACATATATAAAAACAAAACTTTAATTTGAAAGAGTTAGACAACGAGACGAAATATTATTTCGTTTTTGTCGTAATAATACTTTGGCAATGTCTGGTCTTTTACCTTACTTTCACTTGCATAGGTTACTCGATCGTCTGATCGATCATACTAGCATTTCCGCTCCAAAATAACGGAGTGCACGACGTATTTAGACGGGTTATTAGACCTTTATTTTGTAGGACAATTCAATAAAAACGGATTAGAATTGCTAATTGGTGATTTTTCTTCTTCTTCGTCTGCTTATTTCCATTTTCGTATCTGATGCATAATCTCGCTCTCGATCATACTAATGTATGCTAATAGACAAGCAGACGATTTTTAAGTGAGTCTTACTAAACTCATTGTAATGGACCGATCAACTGATCATGTAAACTGAGACACATAATAATGTCTATTGTCTAAACAGAGACAAACAATCTGTCTTTAAACGTCAGACTGGCACTTGTAATGTAGTCTCGATCTTTTATAATTGCAGATATGTTTCTATGTGTCCATGGTTAACTGTAAAACCCAGAATAGTCTGGCAAAGGTCGGAAGTACAGTTGTTGAAAGTACAGTTGTTTCTCTTTCTCTCTCGGGTAGGCGAACCAACTGTATGTAATACTGGCAATAAAATAATTAAAATCTTTCTTGTACAGAGCTGCTTCTCTTTCTTTTTTCAGGTACCTTGGTATCGTGATGCGCACGGCCCCCAAGAAGCCAGAAAGCTGTACAGAGCTGCTTCTCTTTCTTTTTTCAGGTACCTTGGTATCGTGATGCGCACGGCCCCCAAGAAGCCAGAAAGCCTCATTATCTGCGAGGTTCTTGTTTATCTCACGTGACCCATCAGTTGTCCACAATCTCGCACATTCATTCCTGTATTTGTGTATTTCATAACGGTGGGTTTTGTTTTTGTTGTGTTTTATTTTTCATAATCTGCGGGAGTCATTCCATGGATGCCCATGAGCGAGTCTGCTATCCACCACAAATGAATATTTGTAAAAGTCTCATCCCCTTCCTGTGTTATTTTTTTCTTCTCGCTCGAACATGTTTATTTCTATCGAATTTGTGCATAACAGTGCCGTTTGTGTGTGTGTGTGTGTGTGTGTGTGTGTGTGTTATCTATTTGTTATATGTGTCAAATCTGTCACATTGTCAAGTGCCGGAGGGTACGTTCATTAACAAACTGCACAAGTAGAAGGCTCGTCCATGCGACGTCCCTCTTACCAAAAAGGACAAGTGATTGAGATCGAAATCCTGCGGAAATGGATCTCATTTGAGACACTGAACCATGTAGAGATGTTACGAAAGTTTATAACACATTAATTTCCGCACACTGTCGACAGAACAAAAGGAATCTGTCCTCGTAAGACACATTAGAATGGTATACATTTTCAATCACTACGCCAGAAAATGGGTGACAATATTAAAAAAAAAATGATGCTGTAAAAAGAAAAAATTGAATTGGAACATTGATTTAGATGTATCTTTGCTTTGTCGCAAATAAGATGACAAAACGGAAAATACTTCTTGCCATTTAATGTTTTCAGTCTTGTCGCATTCAATCGTGATTCATATATAATTTATGTATATCGCTATATATCCTATTTTCCTGATTATTTTACAGACAAAATGGTTTACTCCATCTTAAGATTGAAATCACCCATGTGTGTATGTGTGTGAGAAAAGAGAAAGTCGGATAGCGAGATAGATAGAGAAAACAGATCTCTATCGCGTAGCTGAGAGAGAGAAAAAGAAAGATAAACAGTCGCATGTCATTTGATAGTTGTTGTAAGGGTTTTTGCTGTCCTCAGTTGCGCGATTCAAGCAGCAGTTGCAGACCCTGACGTGTTACAATCATTTCCCATTCTGGATGACGGTTCGAACGTTTCTGAAGGGCATTATTTTCACTTTCTTTTTTGTGTCCGTAGGGTTATGCAGGTTATCAGCGGAAATGGATTTCCGGCCGTAAAAAAAGTAGTCAACCCTGAGGAGAAAGCCTTTTTTTCTACCATAGCTGCACTGTAGTCGTAGAAATTGAAACAATTTGAAGAAAATGCGTGCATGCGCGGAGGAGAGTGTGTGTGTGTGTGCGAGAAAGAAAGAGAGAGAGAAGGTATTAACTGGTGTGTGCACGTGCATGTGTGTGTTCTTTTTGTGATTATGTCTGTGCGTTTGTGATTATGTGTGTGAGTGTTTTTTAGTTTGTAGCATAGAGGCACGGTAGAGGTAGAAATTTAAACAATTTAATGTGTATGTTTGATTATATGTTCGCGTGCATGTGCGTGCATACGTGTGTGCGTGTCTGTGTCTGTGCACGCACATGTGCATGCGCCTGCGGTATGGATGTGTGCGTGCTCTTGACTCCTTAATTTGTGCGGCGACGCGGCGGCTAACATGCCGCGAAACTTCCGCCGCCGCAGATGTAATGTCATCACTGGAAGCCACTCGATTGGTTAAAGTCAACGTGCTCCTGCGAGGACCGCACGATGTCGGAACTGGTGACAGCAGAGACTGATGAGCTCATAGAACTTGTTCGCTTCTCGTGTCCTGCTGCAGGAAACAAGAGACCTCCATCGGTAGCAGACGACACAATGTCGATACTCCAGAAAGCTCTTTCTCTTTTTTTTTTTTTTTTTTTTAAAAAAAATAAAGCTAGCCAGGTTTTAGAGGGGGAAAAATATCAAACCCCAAACCAACAATCAAATAATGGACAAAAAGATATCACAATCTGGCCTTTGCATACAATATCTTCATTCCATGCGTTTGTGTGTGTGTGTGTGCGCGCGCAAACAGTTTAGAAAATGTGTTACGTGTTGTGCATTTTTCAAAAGCAAGAACTTTAGGACAGTAAGGCACTGACACAGTAACAGCCTCGTCCCACAAACATTGTCGCAGTCAGTCAGAAGAGTGATACCTGGGAACGAAAGGCTTGCATACGACTCCGCCATAACTGGCATGGCGGCCGGCTCTGTAGGTTAGTTTCGTCAATACTCTCTTGCTGATGACATTTTCTTGGATCGAGGCAATCGAGTAATTCAATTGGGGTTTCTTCCAGCGATAACATCTTTGTAGAATCGTTCGTACTTGCAGTAATTGAAGACGGTCTGCAAAAACTGCAACATAAATGTACATCAAGGGGCTGGTTCAAAATGGTGGACATGCTGATTACACTGTTTGACGTTATTGCTGATCAGGTTGTGATTTTTAAGGAAAGGTGGAATAAAAGAAAGATATAAGTTCTGTGAATGTTTTTTCCTTAAATGTTGCTGTTTTTTTAAAAGTTGAAGTTTAAACAATAAAATTGAACAATAAAATTGAACGTGAATTGTGAACACCATCCTTTGTTTTCTTCTTCTTGAATTATTGGCGTTGTTAGAGCGATGAGATTCGGCAAAAAATTATTAGTGACATACTTCCGCCTTGACTGAGGTGTCTCAACTACTGAAGAGTCTGTGTCTGTGAGAAGAAAAAAGAAAGCATTTATCAGCCCCTCTCATACGATACAGCAATCCTTTTTTTTTTTTTTTTTTTTTTTTCCAAAGAACACGGCCTAATAAGTTAGGACAGGGAAAAGGAAGCTAGCGAGAAACTTTGAAAGTGACAAAGCGAGAAAGAGAGAATGACAAACCTAAAAGAGAGATATAACGCAAGAGACGGTGACAGACCAGGAGAGGAGAGTGAGAGAGGGAAACTTCAAGAAAGACAGTAGCTGAAACAGTGATAGTGCTGAAAGAGATTGACAGAACGAGAGAAAGCGACAATGAAAGAAAGAGAGAAATAGAGTGAAACTGACAGAACTACAGAACGAGGTATACACAAAGGCAGACAGAGATACACACAAAGAAAGGGTGAATAACCGACCGAGATACAAAGATAATGAAAGACAGAACGAGAACAAAAGACAGTGATATTTGAGCGGGAGAGTGGCAGAACTGAAAATCGGGTTGAGGAAATCTGCTCACAGGCAGACAGAAGAATAAGCATACGATAGACCGCAGACTGCGCTGCTCAAGGTAAGTAAGTAGTCGTTGTCCCAACAGATGAGGAAAATACAGTTTTGGAGGCTAAACAAAATTAATTTAATATATATTCAATATAAATATAAAGCTACAGCACCCATGCTAGCTTGCACAAGGCTGGGAAGGAAGATTCTGTTCACTCACTAGTAACTTCATACACACTACAGTGCAAGAGTCAAGGCAGCCAAGTTCTCTTTCATCGACTCCCACCAAAACACAAGAGCCGAGATAGTCTTGTTTTCTTGCCGCCAAAGTAATAGTATCACTGAAACACAAGAGGGGAGTTAACAAAGTTTTCTTCATCAGCTCCCACCGCAGGTCTGTGGAAAAACGCTTGTCACCAGTTCAATCGTTGCGTCACTGGGGTTGGATTTCCTCCCAGACCACACCGCGCGTCTCTGAAGATGTGGCACCATCTCAAAAGGCTTGACCATGGAGGGTTCTCTTCAAGTTTATCAGTTCCCTTGCATCTTAATCGCCCCGTGTAAGATTGATTGCCTCACTCTCTGCTAGTGTGGTTACCGCTACTTGAAAAGCGGCAAATAAAATAATCTGATCATTTGCATAGTCTAGAAACAAGACAACAAGAAGACGGTTCAAGGTATAAATAAAATTCTGTCATTAACTCTTTTTTTTTTTAAAGCAGTGGCTTATATTTTTCTTTCTTTCTCCCTTCCTGTCTGTCTATTCTTCTTTCATTTCTAGCAGATCAAATGTATATATGAAAATAATGAATGCTTGAAAAATAAAAAATTGTTTCCAAAGTTTATTGCTGAGACCACATAAAAGCACTCATCAGGAAGTGAAGAAGGCTCGGTGAAATATAGGATTACTGGAAAGCTGTGACAAAGCTGTCACTGTTTGCGCTTTTTTTGGTGTGGTGAGGGTGGGGTGAACGTATTAAATAACACATGCATTTACCTAGAAAGCCTTTCAATAAGCCGATTTGAGAAAATGTCGACCCTGTTTGTGAGAAAATATGTCACCGCACAGCAAACACAATATGTGCACAGCCATTCCCCATCCCTCCCCCTCCAAAAAAAAAAAAAAAATCACCAACAAAGTCTGAAAAGGATTTTTCCCCTTTGTCTTCACTTCTCGTCTCATCAATGCGTTGCCATGCCAACACTAATACAGCCAATATTGAGCCAACGTCACTACCTCTGCGGTTTCTCTAGTTTGTTGATGGGATCGCATCTGAAAAGGCACCCGTATGAAGGTGTTTACTTCGGTAGAAATAATTAATACGATTACGGGTCTGGTACCATAGTACGCCACCTATTGATTGAGTAGAGCCTTGAGATGAGCGGAGCCGCATTGCTTACGCTTCGTTTCCATCAGGTTCACCGCCTATCACTGCATCTGTCTTTCAATGATAGCGGTGGGGAAGCGCAGAAGGCGTGACGCTGGCTGCAGGAACGAGAACCCACGTGTTATTATCTCCCCTTGTACGGCTTCGAAATCCGTCCGCGTAAAAAAAAAAATGAGTAACTTGTACGGTCTTCTGTCGAACTGATAATTACGATCTCCCCATCACCCCTTTTCCTCCACTACTCCAAAATAACATCCCCTTCCCGGTCACCGCATTGGGGGACATAAACCAGAATCGATGACAGTCTGGACTATAATAATATCTTACCGGAAAACGTCAGTAAATGACACGGCCAGCAGCCTATTGTTGTCGTCCAAACAGAAATTGATAATTCTATATCTCGCTGGCATTTCGCGATAGTCAAACTGACAAATGATAGACCACAAACCCTAGCTGGTAAGACACTTTTGTCAGGAAAACAAATTGCAGGTGACAGGTGGATTATGTATTGTTGTCAAAAAAAAAAAAAAAAGATGAAGACACGAGTAACGGCGTTAACCACTGGGGCCATTGTCTGTCCTTTTCGCTGACGTCGGTTAGAAGGTTAGAAATCCGTCGTTCTTGCAGTTTACGGAGGAAGCGAAGTCACATTAGATGATATAGTTAAAGGTCCCTGTGCGGCTACATCAGACTTAACAAAAGATGAAATAAAAATTTAAGCACATTTCGCAAAGTTCAAGAGATTGATTATTGACGTGTAAACCGATAAAAAAAGAGAGGATGAATGAAAAGAAAGTATAACAGAATCATGCACTGGCCCATTAGCCTTTTTATTTTATACAACACATGTCGCGATGATGATTGCTACAATCTCAGAAGGAACACATTTCTTAGTGTATACTAGAAACTGGCATGATCTATTTTGAAATCTTCGGTACTCTGCAAAAAACAAAATCTCTCTATTTACGAAATTTGTTTTCACACTTTACTTCATCAAGCATTTCAGTGATCAACTTTAAGTAAGCCCCTAAATCTGACGCACGCTCAGGCCCTCAAAGGCTCGTACCATCTCCAGAGCAATGAGACAAAGTTTAGGATACAATCTAAGGGAAACAACTCGCAGCTTATTTCCCTACGGGTTGTCTCTCTTGGTACGTTGGCCGTGGTGGAAAGTTTACACGCCACTGGAGCAACAAATGATGACTATCATAACATTTATTATGCAAACCCAATAACATCGTATTGCACCCAGCTATCAGCAGTCGCCTCGAATCCACACCAGCAGTGGTTAGAGTTTAAGGCCTGTCAGTGAGAGACTCCATGGAACTCTAGTATTCCATGCATTCTGGTGAACTGTGGGGAAAGGGAGGGGGTGGCTAAAAAAAAAAGAAAAGCAGGGGCTATGCACTTTGTGTCTCAGAAATCCAACCCGGGCACCTGAGGAAGAGCCGAAAGTGTATACACGAGGACTAGTTTTTATAAAGTACTTTTCCGAAGCATGAATGTGAGGAATAATCTTTGAACAGATACTTTATAAGTAGGTTTTACACAAATATTTAAATAATTAAGAAGCTACGCACGTTACAATGGTCTAACACCTTGTCAAGCTAATGACTACATTGCATAATTGAAAAATGTATGCATATTACGATTAACAGTCAGTTTGTTAAGCAATAATTACATTGCACAGAAAGAAAACGATTGCGTTGGCCGGGAGTCGAACCCGGGTCGATTGCTTGGAAGGCAACCATGCTGACCGTTACACCACCGACGCACTTGCTCCCAGGATGACGTTGTAAGCTTTACACAGATACAGCATGTGGCATCACGCCCGCTTCTAACATTAGGTAAACTGTAAGGAGTTGCCTGGGGGACAGGCATTGAATGTCACACAGTGAAACGTACGATGGTCTGGGGATTTTTTTTTTCAAGCCAAGAATAACAGTAGAAAAAATCGCATGTTTTCAGTGTTACAGGATCGCTTCCACTGCTTGTACGTTGACGTCAGAAAGCAGTTTTTCAGTTTGACAGGAAAGCGCCAAAATCCATCTGCGGCGTGGCGTTTCAAGTGTCTAGGGTTCACACCTAACCCTCGAGGGAGAGATGAGGGATGGGGTGAGGGAGTCCAAGGACGAGCTTTAACATGTTACTGATAGTCCATCACCGTCCCTGGTGCTATTTTACTAAAAGAAAAAGAAACAAATACTCATTACGTTGTTGCTGCGCTTTTTGCTCGTTTAATTATTTTTTACTTTAGTTGACGTTTAGAATAATTGCTATGATGTGTGTTATGTGCGTAATAGCTGACCCCCCCCCCCTTTTTTTTTTTTTCTTTTTTGTGTCTGGGTGGTTGGTTGTAGTAGATTTGAACTTTAATGTAGTTCACTGTTGATAGTCTCTAATTAAATGAAAATCGAATCGACTTTGTGCGAAAATGCTCTAGGGTAGAGCCTGAACACCGATGATTTATAGCGTAGCCCATGTTTGTGTCTCGAAGAATGACTATCACTGCAAACTACCCTGCAGAATGAGGATGGCATGGCAGTCCATGACTAGAGTAGCTGAGATGCTAGAACTCTTTGAGGGTGACCACGCATGACCACTCTCTACAACCGTCATGGTGAATGTTTAAAATTCCCCTATTCTCGTCTACTTCACATCTGGTACCTGTGCTGTTGCAATGGTGGTTGTGACGGTATTTGAAATCTTTGGTATTCTTAAAAACGAAATCTCTCTATTTATAAAATCTGTTTTTACATCTTACTTTAGCAGATATTTCAGTGATTAACGTTAACTAAACGGAAGCCCTCACAAGGCTTGTAGCATCACAGAGCAATGAAGCAGTTTAGGAGGGACAATCTAAGGGAGACAGCTCGCGCATTGTTTCCCTACGGGTTGTCTCTCTTGGTACGTTGGCCGTCAGGACTGGTGGAAAGTTTACTTGCCACTCGAGCAACTAAATGATGCATAAGGTTTATTATGCAAACCTAATAACATCACAACACCATTGTGTAAAAACCACACCAGCCAACACCACTCGGTCTTGAATCCACACCAGCAATGTTTACAGTTCAAGGCGGGTCAATAAGAGCATTCACGCAACTCCAGTATTCCATGCACTCGGGTGTATGGGGAAGGGGGCGAGGAGAAGAGGAGGTTGAAAACAAAAGTATGCCCTTCGTGTTTCACGAACCCAACCCGGGGCATCTGAGTAAAGAGCCGAAAGTGTAAACATGAAGTGTTGTACTAGCTTTTATAAGTATTTTTCCGAAGCGGGAATTGTGAGGAACGATCTTTAAACAGATACTTACTTTATGAATATGTTATGAATATTTATTTTAAAATTTGCTTACTGAGCGATGAACTATCCATTTGTTAGGCCAATGACTATATTGTATAATTGAAAAAAATACAGACAACCATCGTACACTAATGTATACATTTCAAAACTAAACAAAATTATGTACACACTACTATCAACAATCACTGTGTTTAATTATATTTGGCATGGATATAAAATTAATGCGTTGGCCGGGAGTCGAACCCGGGTCGATTGCTTGGAAGGCAACCATGCTGACCGTTACACCACCGACGCACTTGTTCTTCTGCTGACGTTGTAAGGTTTACTCAGATACAGCACGTGTCATCAGTCCCGCCTCTACATTTTGGTCAACTTTGAGGAGTTGCCTGGGGGACAGGCATTGAATGTCACACAGTGACATAGTGGTCTGAGGATTTTTTTTCAAGCGAAGAAAAACAGCAGAGAAAAACACATGTTTTCAGTGTTACAGGATCGCTTCCACTATTTGTACGCTGACGTCAGCAAGCAGTTTTTCAGTTTGACAGGAAAGCGCCAAAATCCATCTGCGGCGTGGCGTTTCAAGTGTCGAGCGTTCACACCTGACCCTCGGGGGAGAGATGAGGGATGGGGTGTGGGAGTCCTAGGGCGAGCTTTAACATGTTACGCATGCTATGCAAAGGCCTATAGCTAGTCCATCATCGGCCCTGGTGCTACTTTACTGAAGAAACAAACAAACAGATATTCATTAAGTCGTTGCTGCGCTTTTGGCTCGTTTAATTATTGCTATTTTAGTTGACGTATAGAATAATTGCTATGATTTGTGTTATCTGCGTAATAGCTGACCTTCTCTTTCTTCTTTTTTGAGTCAGGGTGGTTGGTCGAGGTAGATTTGAACTTTAAGGTAATATTTTTAAAGATGGTGAAGAAACGCTATGCAACAACTTTAAAAACTTTATTTTGTCTAAATGAGGAATATCTGTAACAGACGTACTGCTGCTGATGGAGCCTATATATTGTGCGCACTTGTTTAGTTCACTGTTGATAGTCTCGTCAGTCAGACAGCAGTCAACCTATACACGTCCGTGGCTTAACCCCTTCGCTACTTCTGAACTGCAAGCGTAGAAAGCATGTATGGAAGAATGAATGAGAATGTCAGCGGGAAAAGGGTTAAACGTGACACAGAGTATTTGGTGAGTGAGCACTGTTCAGCCGTAGAATTGTCGGCGGGAATGAGGTTGGAAAAGTACTCGGGGCCCTATAGTGAAGGAAGAAGACGTACTTAAGTACACGGAGCGACCAAAGGACTTCCTACCCCGTCGGGTATGAACTGAGGGATTAATATTCATATATAATTAAGCGCAGAGGATATCGCATTACCGCAAAGTTTACTTGTCATAGGTGGTTTTCACCATCTTCCATGTGCATGAAGGCATTTTTTGCATAAATATATTTGTCTGTGTTCTATGTCGTGAAGTCCTGAGCAGTTTGATAACATGATTTGAACAGCATCAGGCAATTGTTTTATTGTGTGTTGAAAGAACGCTTATGGACGTCGTGTGTGTGTTGCTCTGGTGTTGCTCTGGTGAGAGGCGGCGTTCGTGCCAGTGCACTTAATGTCATCCGTCATCGCCTGTGGGCAGCATCCCCAGACACTCCTACCCCAGCCTGTAAAACTAGTGGGGTAGTAGTGGGCCCCAATATACACACACAAGTGGTGCCCACTACTACCCTTCTAGTTTTGCAGGCTGGGACAGTTGCATTCACACGTACTGGACTTGAGTACTTGACTTCGAGCCCTGGTACTGGAGTGCCAGGTATGGGATTGGTAGATGCACTTGCCTCCAAGGTGGATAAAATAGATTGTTTAAATACAAGCCAGGTACGTTTGTGGTCATTGTTTTTAAATAATGTGCTCATTAATAAAACATGAGAATCCGTGAATGCTACTGGCCCACCAAGAATTATAACCAAGCAGTCATATAGACTGCTTGGAACCGGAGGAAACGTGGGATCTTTTCCCATATATGTCTGTGAAATATGAGACTGGTAAGTATATTCAAGGCATATTAAATGCTGGATGAAAAAATTTCATTTGAAATTTGCATGCCATGAAAACCTCAAATGTTATATATGTGTACAAATGTTTGTAGGTGACTATCCAAGGGCAGCTGAAAAGCTGAAGCAGCTGCTACAAAGATATTTCGACATTGGAAGTGCATCAGAAAGTGCATCAGACAAAGGCGCCTGAAATATAAAAGGTTTAGCATCTCTTACAGTTTTCTATCTACCATATTTATCTCATGATCTATAATTTTATTTTATAAGTACTATATTTGATTAAACGAATTTAAAAACCAAAATTTTCCTTTTTAAGGTGTGAGATATTGAGTCACCACTATAGATGATGCACTTAAATTATTTTTTGAACTTGACCATTTCAGTAGACTGCATGATAGGTTGCAGTTTCAGGAACCTGGGAGCGTATAGGCGGAACGGGCTTCTGTGGCTGTTATCCCTACACGGCATTCTTCAAGCATGCAGCCACAGCCTGCTGCTCAACCTCTTGGTTTGCGACGCCAAACTGCACCACACTTGTTGGCCAGACCACAAAGATCCAGTCAAGGTATTACACTGTACACTCTTTGCTAGAGTACTATTGAGACCCACTGTCCCAAGCAACACAATTTTGTTTTCTTGAAGTTCAAAATATTCTAGCTGTTTAAACTCTCGTTATTTTACTTTTTTTGTACTACAAACAACAGCCAAAACTATGTGCCTTCCTTCATTAATATCTTCACACAATTGGTCAAATTTAAAAAATGAAACTATTTGTATTATCAAACGGTTTTTTACTTTTTAGTATTCACATTATTAATAAAATCCACATCTGCTTAGATTGAAGTCCTATAAAGTGAAAGGCTGTGCATGCTAATTTTCCTTTGAAACGGAAAAGTACACTTGATATTTAGAGCAAATAAACTAATTAAAAATATTTCTTTGCAGATCACATTCCTGAGTCAAGTACCAGTAATTTGACTAGTAAGTTTATTTTCTGTCTCCCTCTATAATTTTGTGATCACTGGACAAATATTAATGTTGATTACATGACGATGTGTATTTCCTTATCAAACTCAAGATTCTGTTAAATTTTGTAAATATTGTCAATAACCTAAAATACTTTATTTTTAATCATTTTAGAACTAATAATAATATTTTAATTGATTTCAGATAATTTGCTGACCAGACTTTTAGACAAGGTAGAGGAACTCTTTGAACTTGTCAAGCATGCTTTCCAACAAGTAACGCAGAATACATTCTGCAAAATCTCACTACACAGGGGATGACTCCAGCAGCAATTCCAGCTGAAATCCCAGGAAGAAGTGAATCAACTGCAGGAGGGGTTAATGGATAAGGAGTTTAGGGCAAAAGTGTTAAATCTTGTGTTGTTCATCAAGGGAGCAAGGGCGTCGGTGGTGTAACGGTCAGCATGGTTGCCTTCCAAGCAATCGACCCGGGTTCGACTCCCGGCCAACGCAAGTTTTTTATATCCATGCCAAATATAATTATATAAAGCGATTGTTAACCGTAGTGTGTACATAATTTTGTTTAGTTATGAAATAAATACATTATGTTCATTAGTATACGATGGTTATTGGTAAGTTTTATAGCAGTCGTTATACATTGTAATTGCAACCGACACCAGCTACGCATGTGTGACCTTTGAACCATGTTTTTAAGCAATTTTTAAGCTTAGTTGAACTGCAGCTACATTATAAAGTTATGTCATCGTCACCGAGGCGTGAAAATGGATTACGGACAGAAACATAAAACCGGATGTTTTATATTTATGAGGCTCTTTGGTCTGTTTGCTGTTCCATTATTAGGGTGTCGTTTAAATCAGTTGTTGAATAAAAGATAATGTTTTGGATTCTGATCATGTTTTGATGTAAATTCCCTGTTCTAGAAAAAGGAAACATGGAGGAACGTAAACTGTAGTGGGAGGGAGAGAGTTGGGGGTAAAAACTGAGAGGCAGAAAGTTGAAAAGACGAAAGGGGAAAAACTCTTCTATATTTTTTCGTGAATGCAGGACGCTGTTCTCTCTCTTTTGTCGATACACTGAAGTCGTGGATCTTTATTATTTTCGTCAAACAACAGAAGCTTAACAGGAAAAATGTGGACAAAAGTGTAAGTTTTTACATGACGGCTTTATAAAAAATTTCCAGACTTTTTCTAGCGTTCATCCATATCATCGTCCTTAACTTCCTCCCCCACTCCCCATCAAACACAGTCGTAGTATTAGATTTACAACTGCTTACTCTCGCCAGGTGGCAGGCTATTTATCTCTGGTCTCCTGCTGTGCATTTTTCTGCCAGAAATTCATTTCCTGAGGACACTGACAGTATTTCAACATTTAATTGCTCGTGAACATGGGCGCGCAAATGCAAATGCCATTGACTCACATGCCCCGCATACCACGCTCACATTTCCTTATTCACTCTTTTTTTTTCTTTCCCTACTTCTTCCTTTACCCCTCCCTCCTACTTGAATGCACGCACATACACATCAGTCACTTCAATAATAATAGTAATTGTTTATCTTCACCTTCCAGAACTAATTATTCCGACGTTTTCATTACTCATTTCTTCCACGGATGAGTGAAAAAGAAAGGAAGATATATGTTACCGTAGAATACCCGACTCCCAAGGGTACCCTTTGTTGTAAAATAAGAACTTCCTCAGCAATTTTTGTCTGCACCTGTTGGGTGGATCTGACGCTGCGTGGCGCCGTTAAAACCATTGTCGGTGGTGACAGGAAAGGTAATGTCACACTTTGTCCTCCTTTGCTCTGGCTGGATACGTAAGTGTGCAATCACAGAGCAGCGTTGCATGACCACCAGCGGAAACATCTGAGGTGTAAGTAATATTGGCTGCCATCGCGCGTGGGCGAAAAAATGCGCTTAAGGAATCCCAACGTGAAGCAAGCGTTCCTCTATCTTCCTCTGTCTTCCCAGAAACAAGAAGACATCAAGAAGCTTTATTGGCGAAATATTGCGATATATTTTGCTAATTCAGCCCACTGGAATGTGATTTAATGTGCGATGCAGTACTTTGCCTGATAGACTATGCAGGAGCGCCAAAAAATTCTGTTGATATTTTATAAACTGCCTAAGTGCATCTCAATAGAAAAAACTTTTGTCCTTTAATATATTATTGCTGTCTTGTTTAATGTTTTCACAACTAGAACATACACCGAGGCCCAGCTGTACATAAAACATCTACACACCGTTAAAAGCATTAAAAGATTTATCTATTATGCACGCATAACATAGATACAGAGAAAGATGAACGAGATGAACAGGAGTGCATCCAAGATGGCTAGGAAAGGTGACGAATGTTCCCAAGAACTTTGAGGGACAGTACAAGGGGATTCCCCCGGAAGCCGATGTGGGTGCAGGGCAGGGTGTGTGTACGTTGAAGCGAGCTATCCTTTCCTGACCTCTGGAGCCTTCCTCTCTCCTCTCAACCTTTCCTTCCTCGCCCCACGCGCCATCGTCACTTGACGTTGGTAGGTGACTGGACACACTGGAGGTTCGGCTGTACCAGTTGCCGGCGTCACCTCCTGTTACTCTCACCAGGATTCTGCTAACCACCGAAGAATGACATTAATTTTTTTCACGCCTACCGAGAGGCAACACCCAGGTAATGATGAAGTCGGGTTAACCAGCGCCACGGAGTGCACCTGTACCATTCGCAACAGTTCGCATGTCACTGTTCATCTGAAAACTATTTTCTTAAGTTGATAAATAGTTGCTGCAAATTCAACAAATTAAACCAATCTTTCACAAGAACTTTTTGTTGTTAACGAAGATTTAGCCCTTGTGTTGTCTTAAGTATGTTTAAATCCACTTTAAAAAAAAAGCAGTCATAAATAAGCGAAGGTGTAAAAAAAAAAACTATAAACGAAGGTTTAAGTGATTTTTAGAGACACAGCTCCTATTCCTGTCCATCCGAGACTGCACGGTCTTTAATATCTAAACAGTCTCCGAAGGAAGATGGATAAATACTAACTGTTGCCAATGGAGAAAAGAATGAAAGCCGCTGCCCGAAATAGTAACATTCGCACGATAAACATAATATGTTTACGCATGATAAGTTTGCATTTGCACGTTTTTGGACAATGAATGTATCGTAAATGTTTTTCGTTTTAATGTGATGCTTTTATTTAGTCGCCCTTTTGCATTCATAAGTTATTGCTCACAATGAAATAGAAATTTGGCGGACATGCGAAAAATGTCCTCTATTCATGCAAACACGGACTTGTATTTCATATTTCTATTTCATAAATAGTTTACGCCATTCCTTAAATTCCTGTTGGATTCTTTCTATTCCGTTCCCCTCATCCGTAGTTCCTTTTGGATGATTGTGCCTGGGACTCCAATTGCACACCTAAAGTACAGGACATGACATAGGAGGCCTTCGCATTGTGGGCAGGTGGGAAAGTCCACCTTGACGACTCCCGTACCCCACCTGTCATCACTGCACTGCGCTTTTCATTAGACTCACAGCAAGTACCGTACACCACCAAAAGCAAGGGTCCGGCTTTCAGATTCTTGTCTAGTCAAAAGAAGACTAACTTTGTTAAGTGTTATGTGTCTGAGAGATGGGTAGTGTTGTACAGTATGTTCACATCATCATTCCACAGTGGCATCTAAGCATTCAGGAAGGCAGACACTGAGGCAGAGGGTGAGAATGGAGGCAGGAAAGTAGGATGACAAGACAGAAAGACTGACACCGACGGATAGACATCCTTTGGTGTTAAACGCTCCGTGTATCTGATGTATGTGCCAAACAATAAAGGGAAACTTTTCAAGCCATTTACAGGCATGTTCTGTTTATTTCCACCCATCTTTACAAATACACGCCTGTTATTAATTTCAATTTTTAATCTTATGGTGAAAAATACGGTAATGATTTTCTGAATCACAACACGCAGCAAAGCCGCTACAGGAGTTATAAATAGCATCATGGGCTGATGGTGAAGGCATAACAAATGTTGCTAATACGAAGAATGTTAACCATGCTGTCTTAAGAAAAAGAATTTATTTTAAACATCTTATTTGCGAGGCTTCTTTTCTTCAACGGAAGGCAAGTAGAAAAAAAAGCCTATATTGTTAGTCCATGGATGTCACATCCGCATCATGTCAAGAACTTTTGGCATGGAGTTTTAGAAGGTTATTCCTTCTTTGAAAAAAAAAACTGTATCCCGGGTCCATCGAATCTGCCAGTTTTATTTTTATAAACAGAGACTTATTTTTGGTTACTAATTTACCCGGTTATTGCCCCCGCCGCTCTACCTTATCCATCGTTCACCAGAAATAACCCTCGGAGCCGCCAAAGGTGTCTCGGGAGGGCCAGGCAGGTGCCGCTAACGTGGCAGGAAAGAATGGCGCCACTGGCAATGAATGGTGGGCGGAAGTGAAGGAATATCAGTTGGACGTCCATCAGCCGGCATGCTCATTTCGCAACAGCGACGACTCGTTGTCTGACATCGTGGCTAAGAAGGGAGCACCTTAAAACATTTTCTCCGACTGCGTTCAGTGCACAGAGAGCAGGTACAGGACATGATCTCTCCAACGCGGCCAACTGTTTAACAACTCGTGAAGCAGTCGGAGGTGGCAGAGCCGTCCATAAAAAAGACATTTCATTCACTCAAACGCCAGTCAGGAAGGAACCATACAAGGAAATGAAAATAAATCTACAAGGGGTTAAGTCCTTGTCAAGGTGTGGCCTGAGCGTTTAGGAGCGTGTTCCTACTACGACGGTGGCTGGCGACAAGACGACCTCCAGGCGAAGGTTACTTGCGTCCGCTAGCACTCTACGCACCAGGGGCACCATGTTTCGAGTTCTGGAGACTGAGGAGGGTCTGGTGCAAGTCAAAGTCGACGAAGTCGGAAACATACTCTGGTCTCGTCTGAGCAACGAAGATAAAAGCTCTTGCATCTTCTCAGGTGAGCGTTCAGTCATATTACTATAATTTCTCACGAGTGGGCTCGACTGGGCTAGGCTGAAAGAGTAAGACAGGAGACTGATGCTCTTAACATGTTAATCTGACCCCATGCGAGGCGTAAATCATCTTTGTCGGCTACAAAATATTTCATCGGCTAAATAAAGGGACGAATAGGTACTAGACATGAATAATTATTGCTTAGTGTGGTTTCATGAATAATTATTGGTATTCCTAGCTAGATAACATGCTACACACATGCATGTCTTTACTATTGCGCTTGTTTTCCTGTTTATTTTCTGTTTCGCCATTGCGTGGGCGTGTGTGTGTGGCGAGAGACGGGTAAATGAGAGCATGTAAATCAGAGTACTTTAGGAAAGCCTTTCTCTAAGTTTGTCATCTAAGAAGGAGGATAGGAAGAAGAAGAATTTATAATATTCAACACAATAACTGCTTCATATTGTCTGAATATTTATTTCAGAATCAAAGTTTTCAAAAATCGACAGTCAGGACATACTGTACGCATGCGTCAAACGTCGGGAGCACGAGACATCCGGACGACCAGCATCGCGCCTGCGCACTCACAGCCTGACCCTGCAGCACACACTTCGCCGCAGCAGTCACCGCTTGCGCATGAAAACACAGGAATTCTTTGGGTCACACAGGGAGTGTCAGGAATTGGCTCAGGGCATCCAGCGGACAAGAGGTTGGCTGCAGCTTAGTGGAAAGATACCATTTAAGATGATGTTAGAGACATAGATAACTGAGGTATGGTGATCATTCGTTGGGATGGTGGTGGAAGGCACCGAAACCGACTGCTGAATTGCTGGAATTGTAGAAGAAAAGGCAAAACCATTTTGAAGCTCAACTTTCCTCAGAAACATTTGTAATGATATTATTGCAGTGACGATGCGTGTAGGAGTAACATAGGTGTGTACATAAATGTATTTAAATCCATACAATGTAATTTTCAACTGGAGTCAAATTTCAGTTAAGCAATTGGTGGATTTAAGGTAGTATAAGCAGGAGGGGTGGATGGGATGTTAACAGAAAATTGTAGAAAAAATTTAATGCAAACTTCTGATCAACAAACAGATGGAAAATTTAGCCAACAAGGTGCACCCACATGGGCGGGACTTCCGACATTAGACATGGACAGAAATGAGTTCCTTGAGCTAGAGTCACGCGTTATCTGCACTCATTATTTATTCCGGCAACAATTCAGACATACAGCCAACTCATGCACAAGACACGCACACAGTTACAGATGGTCATGTCTGCTTGCTCCCATTCCGAAACGACCGTTTTGATTTAAAACTTGATAATACTTGGAAACAATGAATGGGCCAAGCGAAATTTAGGAGACCAAGACATCTTTTAAAGTAAAATTTCGACTTTGGAACAGATTGAACGTTTGAGATTTATTCAAAATGAGTGACTGAAAGGAATGCCTCTTCTTACCCACGATATGGGTACCTGATTTATTGTGGGTGGGGTGGGAATGAGTGGAATTGGTGTTTTACTCTGAGCCAGCAACTAAGGCAAGGCAGCCAGCCCTGTAAACAGATGCCAAGAGACGAGAGCTGAATCCAGGACAGCCAAAAATTATTAGGGAAGAATCAAGGCGGAAGGAGATAGTTGCTTTCCGCCTTACAAATGCTCTGCAAACTCTTTGTACTTCACTGTCCTTACTGCCGTCTTAACAGTTCTGTGTGTGTGAGATTAAACTTTTAACACCTTTGGATTTGGGCATAAAGTTCTGTTTATTTGTTAGGTGACATTTATGTACATTAATTCTTCAATGACGACTAGGACAACGACGATTGCGATAATGATGAATGAGATGATCATGATTGTGTTTTAAGGACAGGCTGGTTGGGGACCGCGGAGGCTTCTTGTCCTGATAAACCCTGCCAGTGGATGCGGACACGGTGAGCAGATCTACCGACGTCGAGTGGAACCCATTCTGCGGGCCTGTGACGTCACCATAGACGTTTTCAGTAAGTGGCAGTATGTTCTAATGTGATGTCACTACAAAACATTCCCAGATACCCGAGATGAGGTCAGGGGTGCTAGCATCCATGCCGTCATCGCACAAGCTGTCGGGGAGTACCCGCATGGTGGTCTGATGTTAGTGTCATTGTGACGTCACAGGTCACGTTTTCAAAGTAGTAGCTAACAGAAGCAATGTTTACTGTGCACGAGGAAACAGGATCTTATATACATAATTAGTTGCAAAGAGTGACAAACCCACACACTGAGAAGAGCGGGAGGGGGAGAGAGAAGGGGAGAGATAGAGAGAAGGCGAGGAGAGTTATTGCCAGCAGTTCACGTGCTCTGTGTTTTGCTAATTTCAGTTAGTTCCTCGGAAGGGGAGGCGTCGAAGCTTCTTCAGAACTGTAAACTGGAAGACATAGATGGGTGAGTCTCTTGATCAGTTTGTCTCTTGGATAATTGTCTCTAGCACCTGTTGTCTGTTCATTGAATTTCTGGTATCAGAGACCTTGGAGACGAGAAACAAAAATGTCTGAAAAAAGGAAACAGGGAAATTTTTGTTTGTTTTGTTTTGCAGGGTGATCGTGATCGGTGGGGATGGCTTTGCTAACGAGTGCATACATGGCCTTGCCCTTCGTGCCCTAGCTGACGCCAACAAGGACGCAAGAGACCTTGACCTTCACCTGATACCCCCACCTGTTGCTATCGGGATCATACCAGCAGGTATTTTCAAAACAGACATAGAACATATGACACAATAAATAGGTAATTATACTTTAAGGCAGAAAAACTTCCTGCTGGCGTCAACAACATTTATATGACAAGGAGATATTAAAGGTAACTCTGCCTACATTACCAATAATGAGATCAGCGAGTGATTATTTTTCCTTGGACTAGAAATGTCAGAAAAATCCGGGTAAAAAAAATTTGAAAGAACAGTATAGTGATATTGAATGCTATTGATCTCAAACGGAAGAAATCTCCTCGTTAAAAAGAATTCTCACTGCCATTCCATCCTTTTATCATAAGAAATCGCAGAAGATATTATTTGATTGATATTCCTGGGAATCGATGTCAAACTGTCAAATGAATGAACTGACGAACAGACGGACTAATAAAAGCTGTCTGGTCCGGTCATCTATTCCGTTAGTAACTACCATTTCATCACAAATCTTGTTCCCAGGCACAGGCAACTGGCTGGCAGAGCAGGTGTACCTGAGCCAGGACCCCATCACCGCCACCATCCACATTCTCCGAGGTAACCGTTGGGCCATCACACGAAAACACCCCTTTCTCCGCCCACGCATGGTCTGTTCCAAAAGACAGCACATCGTAAACACCTTTATAGCCTCCTATCCAACCCAATGCAGCATTTAGTGGTCACGAAATAAAAATAATAAACAGCATACAGTCCACAACATTGTAACGTTAACGTAGTTTGCCGCTGCTCCCTCCTTCCTTTCTCTATTTTTTTCTGTCTGTTTCTGTCGCTCTGTAAGGTGCTGCACATTGTCCACACCCAGTTTGTGTTTACGGACAGCCTGTCGTCTATTTTCTATTTACGTCAAAAAGACGGTTGACATCGCCGCATCTGTCAGGCCTCCACCCCGAGTCTGTTTACGTCACCGCCTAAGACCACGCGGCCCCGGCCTTAAACAGGCGTTAAGCTGGAGGCGCGAATCTCCTGTCTTTATCAAAAAAAGCAGTAAGAGCCGGCGTGTTGCCGAGCTGTCACGATAAGACAAACCAAAGATTTCAAAGCGCAAGTCAATGTCATCTGACTGAGACACTTTTGTGGACCACCTAACCTCACCATCGCCACCATTATCAACACCCACGCATACCGACAGCTGCATCCACGACACTTTTCTGTCGTCCCACCCAAACCTGTCTTCCGGAGAGAAAAAAAATTCGTGTATGATCTGGACGATTTTTCTAAAACTGTGTGAATGCCTGAAGTTGACAGCGAAGGAAGAGGTGTGTCACCTGTTCAGATTATTTACCTGTATTCCGCAGGTTCTGTCGTTCGTGCCAGCGCGGTCAGTCTGCACGTGCCGGGTCAACTGGTGCGAGTGGCCAACCTCGTCCTACATTTTGGCCTCATCGGTGACCTCATGCACTACTGTCAGCAGTCGCGCTGGATGGGATCAGCGAGGTACTCGGGTAGGCACTTCCGTAGCTCTTTCCCTGTCCTTCTGAACTCATTTCCTATGTATACTAACTTCTTGCCGACTCTTCTGAACTTTTTCCACATTTCCTCACCCTTTTTTCACTCTCTTGAACCCTTGTGCGAACCTTTTCTGTTTCCCTGCATTTCGTAACGTTTTCTTTCCCTCCTTAACACTTCCCCGCTCCTCCTCTACTCTTTCCCACCCTTCGTTATCTCTGCTCCTGCCCTTCTGTACTCTAAAAGGCATAAAGCCAAACCCTGCGAGACGTATTCTGATTACATTACGAGACGCATTTTGTGGTACCACACCCTACCCCATTCTTCAACACAACTTTCAAGTAACGGACTATAAAGAACTGTCAGGAAGCTACAAACGATAACCTGTTGTTTTCATCTTCAGTGCTTCCTCCTGCCGCCCTCCTGAAAAGACGCACAGCATCGGTCGCAATGGACATGTATCTCGCTGATAACAGTGACGACGATGATGATGATGATGTCATACAGAGCTTTCCCATGCAGCAACACTTTGCCTGGGAGGACCAAGATGGTCGTGGTACGTTGTAGCCAGTATTTATCTGACGTCATGAGCAGGGTTGGACGAGGAGTGTTTCTATTTTTTCGTGTAAAAGTTCTTAAGTTCAATGAACGAGAGAAGGATGTCAACCCTTATGGAGCCCGCCCCAGCTTTGTAAAAATATTCAGCCAAGTGAAAAGATTCGAGAAACGAAAGTAGGAGTGTTGTTCATTGAATACTGCAGAATATTCCTTTAATCATAAAATTACTTTCGTCATAAATATCCTTAGATGAGCCCACATTAGTGAATATGTACATGATGTCTAGGCCTTCACCTGTGCGGGAGGACCCGTCGTGGTGACACGGGTGACATTGTTTGTGGTCAGCAAAGGTGTGTTGGCTGTTTTCAGCTGATCGTGTCAACAATCAGGTGTATAACATCGGGGTGCACGTGAACAGGGTGCTAACGCCGGACGGGGTGCTGCGGTCTAGCCTCGGCCGCCCCACCATGGCCACCCAGGTGATCGGCAGGTGCACGCTTGGCGGGCTGGTCAGGCATCTGACCAAAGTCAGGGACGAAGTACCTGGCCAGGTGAGGAACAGTCTCAGAACTTTGTGCGGTTTTATAAAGTGCATGAATTTTCTCCCAGATCTTTCAGTGATAAAAGTTGATCACACTTACAAAAACACGCAGCTGCATAAATAATCATAGATAAATATATACTCGCACATACATATTCGCATAATGTCGTTAATGTCGTTTAAGTATTTGCTTTCTTTCCACCCCACTAGTGCACACACACACACACAACATACACATTTGCACCCAAGCATACTCGCGCGCACACACTCATTCGCACACTCACAAGAAGCCACTGAGTCCTTTCATCCAGGTTTTAGGTAAAAGAGGTAGACACATGAAAACCTAAAGTGACATGCAGTCACAGGGGCCGACAAGAAAGTCTTTACTTTTGTGCTATGGTTAATATTATTATTGCTTATTGCAGAATGATTTTAGCTTCGTGGACTTTCGCGAGCTCAAGGCTTTCTCTGTGAAGCTGAATGACACCAGCACTCGGAAACAAAAATGGTATTTTAACTGCGATGGAGAGAGCATCCTACTGACCGCAGACAGCTTCCACGTCAGGTGAGGCTGAGGTCACGAATTCTGTCATTTATTATCGGACGTTGTCGATGTAGGTGGCGCAAAACAGGGAGGATGAGGAGGAAGAGAGAGAGAGATTGTATTACTAAATCTTTGTTGACAGTACTCCATCAGCTTTAGTCTCTTACATATCGCTAGCCATTCAGTCACTGCACACACACTTTTTACTATGTGATTGCCAAACCAGTCTGTTTCATCGATCTTAAACATCGACGAGAGAGCAGACGACAAATCTGTCATGTTTAGCTTCATAGAGTGTTTTTATTGTGTGAAAACTTTGACTGAGGAATTGGTGGGATAGATAGGTGGGCTACGCGTGTCTGACCATCTGCGGTGTGTTTCAGGCTACACCCAAAAGTGATCCCTCTGTTTGGCAATTTGAGTACGAAGTGAAGGCAACAACATCTTCGTGACAAGTGAATTGTTCTTTTTGGAGTCTTCCCCGGTGACATCCCTCCTTCGCAGAGTGTGGAAAACTTCTATGTGACAATGTGAGATACGATTTCTCTACACTGGCTTCTTATGTGACACGCTGACAAACAATTCTCCCTTGAGTGGTCTGTTTACAATGTGAAAAATAAGGTAGAGGTCGTCCCCTGACCTTTAAGATTGTTGGGGGGTAAGTGGGTGGATGTGAAGTGTTAGAGCCTCACTTTTGTCGGGGTCAACTTTTTTTTTTTGAGGGCGGTGCCCATCTTCTCTACCTCACTGCCTTTGCCGAATCTTCTATGGGGTCAGGTACGCATTCCCGACAACTGAAGGTTTTTACGACTAGGGGAAGTTCACTACACTACACGGGTATCGAACCGACGCGTTGTAGGGTTGGGATGCCAGTTCTCTAAAAATTCGGCTATCCGCTTCACCGCTCCATTATCACGTGAAGCTGACCGAAGAGTGATTTGGCAGTATGATTGTGTCTGACATGGTTATCATACTGACCCAAGTCAACGAGTATGATGATGGTATTTATAAGAACCACGACACCAATCCATTATTCATATAAGCGCACAAAACCGACAATCTACATTATATATGAAGACACGGAATGCAATTTCTGTGTGTGTGATTGTGTGTGTGTGAGAGAGAGAGAGAGAGACAGAGAGAGAAAGAGAGAGAGCACTCTAGTATGATGCTTATTCATAATTCAAGTAACTTGAAATTCAAATGGTAATACTTAATGTCTATGATGCAGGCCTTTTGAGTGAAACAGCCAGCATCAGAACACCAGTTAACTTCTCAGTTTAACATTTGTTTACTGCACGAGAAATAAGAGTAAATAATGTTCCGCGTGTACGCGCGTGTGTTGATATACTTCATTTTTGAAGAGTTTTTATAAAAATACTTTTATCGTTATTACGTTATTAGAAGTTTTAATATTGTTGCGTTTGTCTTCTTTACGCATATATTTACAATTCATCTGAGAACTTTTTATTATTTACAAATGTAGCTGTTTATCAAAATATTACTTCTTCGCTGACACTGTAAAATGTCCGAAATGGTTTCAAAGAAACTGTTAATTTCTTATGTCTGTCTTAGAGATAATTATGTGTATTATTGAGTAAATGTGAATCTACATGCGCGTGCATGC
This sequence comes from Pomacea maculata, assembly GCA_004794325.1. NCBI lineage: Eukaryota > Metazoa > Mollusca > Gastropoda > Architaenioglossa > Ampullariidae > Pomacea > Pomacea maculata. Next base: position 75,620 of record SRHC01002933.1, on the reverse strand, counting down.
ACGTGTATGTGTTCTTACTCGTATGTGTATGTCAGCCTATGAAGCCATTTATTGTTTATTTCTTCATTAACTTAACGTAGAACTAATCGTAGAAAGACAAGAAAAAGAAGAAAAGAAACAGATTAAAGAAAAAAATGAAGAAAGGACTAAGGCGTTTTGTCAGATACGAACTTGAATTCGATTATATGCCCTAAACTTTTCTTGCCGTTGTCCACTTCAACTTCTCACCATATTTGTTCTCGTGTTTTTGTTTTTTGTTCACAGTTGTTCTTTCTGTATGAAGTGCTCCAGTTTGTTCCACAGACCATACAAACTATATTTTTCTCTAGAGCCCTCCTGGTTAGTGTCTTACTTTCACGGCAACGTTGAGGTCTTAAACCCGGAAGTCCTTTCTTACCTTTTTTTCTCGTCTTGCTTTTGCTTTGTTTGCTCTTGTTAAAAAAATGTTTAAGTTCTTGATACCACGTCAGTTTACTTGTCTATTTAGATTTTCTTTCTTACTGCTTCAAACTCTATAATAATATGCAAGTGCCTAAGATAGTACTCAACAGGTATGATTGTCCCTTATCTATTTATGCTAATGTCTATGCAAGATAACTTACTTTTACTGACATATGTATAGACAAACTGAACCATAATCATTTCATTAAAATTTTATGACGTGTCACATTTCCCGCATTGTTACACGAAATTAAACAATAAAAGGTTTCGTTTGCTCGGTTTCTCTGTTTCGTCTCTTAATTCCACTGCTACGTAAATGTGTGAGGATAATGTGGAGGTTCAAAGCTGGCGAGAACGTATATCTGAAAGAAAAACAAACAAACAAACAAACAAACAAACAAACAAACAAACAAACAAACAAACAAACAAACAAATGCAGAGAAAGAGAGAGAAGGGAAAAATAGATATGTGGTTTTTACATCTGACGAAGTGATTTTTGTTACTAAGGACTACGCCCTGTCATCAGGTCACGTGTTTGTTTGCACGATAGAGATTAAGCTAAATTTTAAAGAACGTAAAGGAGTCAGAAATGGAAAGATGATAATCAAAGTGACTTATGTTCAGTCTTTTTTTTCCTTTCACAAAATTTTACTTCAAAATTAGTTGAGGTTCACTTCTTGAATTGAGCAAAAATGCCAAAAAAGGATCCTGCAGACACAGCTGTAACCTGGAAGCTTTGAGAGGTTGGGATGCAAGTGAAGGGAAGGAGGAATAAAACAAACTGGCTTGAAATAAGCACAGTCTCTAACACTGCCTAAGGGAGAAAGGTTCCGAAAGTCTACTTTTATCATTAAAACGAGGAATCAAAGCACAGCAATGTGTATCAAGCGTTGTTTACAGGTCCAACACGATCAGTCATCGTCATCGTCATCGTCATCGTCTGCTCAGCCTGCACATGGCAGACGAGACTGTGATGAACTTGGAAACGGTCCTTTATTCTGACCCCGTAGGAGACATATTTCACGAAAGTGAAAAAAAAAGCTATAGATGGAATTTTTCTAGATAAACAAGTAGGTGATTCCCTGCTTACCCACCCGTCTTTTTAGCACTCGCACACGAGTCTGGGTGGTGTTGCTTTGTCAACAGAATATTTACCATACATTTTTTTACTTATAGTTACTTCATGATTTTTTTTCGGGGGGAGGGGGCCAAAAGCCGTCGACCTAATCTACTTCTGGCTTGGCACCAATAAATCTAAAACATAACAGATCATAAAGCTTGAGATGTTGTACTCCATCAACAGGAGAGCTCGCATCGTCCGCTCTTCTTCAAGCTTATAGAAAAACGGGAAGCTCGTTCTCTAGGGTGTATTTCTAGAAGTCAGCTCGGTAAGTCGTCTGCCAGAAGTCCATACTGTATACTGTCCTTGATCAGTGTTTATTTTTACACGTTTATGTCTAAGTTAAGCTTCGGTACTTCAAAGCTTTTAGTAGTGTTTTTGGTGGAGCATTTAGCATGACATTAGCACAACTGAAATTATGATAAATTCTCACGCGGGTCGAAGTCATCTAACATGCCTTGACAATAACAATGACAATGACCAACTTTATTTGTCCCAGTGGGCAATTGGAACATGGGAAGGTGCCCTAGTTACAAAAGTAAAAGTTGGATATAAAAATAAATAAATAAATAAATTGAAGTTCGTTGCAAGGTGCAACGTTAAAAGATGTCAACAGCGAAGAATATTAGCAAATAAAGGGGAAAAATGGGCAAGTGACATATATATACATACAAAACAAACAAACATACATCAAGGATATTGTCGATTCTTATCCCGGTTTAATTAGAAAGAGCAATAGAAATGGAAGGTACAAGTTAAGGAATTATATGTCTAGCTTATATCTTTTGTTGTTTTTTTTTTTAATATTCTTTTCAGACTTACTGGAATATAATTCTCTACCTCATAGATTTTCCGTAATATGATGTGTTTACTCGCCTCTAAAAGTAGGACACTAATAATATTGAAACTCAAGTAAGAAGATTGTTGGGTCAAGGTCTTCAATGTAGTGAACCCGGAACATCATTAACTACTGTTTATTTTTGTCATTTTCGTTTTTTCCAAAGCAGACCCGGAACAGTATCAAGTAAACCTACTCAAAACTGCGGTGGTAACATGATAAGCACCCGTGATAAGCTCTGTTCGTAGTAATCATGGAAGAGGAGGATTTAGGCCCAGGTAAAAACCCATTTAATTCTGTTGTAGTACTGCCGCGATTGTCACCTGTCAACCTTCGGGTCAGGTCAAGAGGTTTATTATGGTGTCGCAACACGATGAATTCCTGATACACCTCAGTTATCTTGTACGGTTTGTACTTTTGTCGTCGCCGCTCTTGTCTTGTACAGCTTCAAAAAAACTTTTAGAGATCTACATTTCATGAAACATTGAATAATGGAGCTTCGAGACTATGCTGTGGGACAAAAAAAGTCCTAGAAAATTAGCAAATATATATCCTGAAGCTGAAACATAGCTAAAATTATTACCATATGTCACTCACGAAAGCTGACGAAAATTATTGTGAGAATGCATGTCTGTATGTCTGTGCGAGTAAATCTTCTCTCTTCCTTTTTTTCTTTTTTTTACATGCTCTCTCTCACGCACGAACACACACACACTTAATTCTTTTCAGTTTTCCGTATAGCATTCGAACGCTTTTTTTGCTTGTTCTCTCATCTTCTTTCTCTTTTCTTTCGTGTCTAATTGGAATGAGAATTTAGGAAGGAATATGCATTCATTCATATGTGTGAGAGAGAGAGACGGAGCTCGGAAACGATATCAGAGCTGCTGTGCAGATGACATGTATTTTTTAGAAGTTTTTTTTTTTTATCTGCCCTGTTCCCAATTTATCCTCACGTTACACAAGCATATGTGTGTACAGGAACTGACAGTGAGCTTTGATTTCAGCATGTTAAACCTTTCTACCATTTCCAAACTACAGGGAAACTGCACAAACTCGTGAATGTTTAGGAAATAAGTTCGTGGAGATTCTGAATGTTTATTAGAACGAAGGATGTTAATAAAGAAATGTAGATTTTCATCAGATTTTCTCAGTCATTTATACGTGCTTATAATATTTCGCTGTAATTAATTGTACTACTTATCAAATAACAGACGGGAACACTGGGCAAGAGTTGACGGTCAAGCACAAGACGTTTTAGCGCTAACATCAATGACAAGTGGTGTCGGTAACAAATATTTAGACCCTGGTTTGTAATTCCGTAAACACAAGATTTTTCGACAGCTTATACAACATCTATATTTATTTATTTATTTTTTTTAAAGGTAAGTTATTTGTTTATTTATTTGCGTTTAGTGCTTCACGACACGCTGTTTTTATCAAAGGGAAGCTACTCCAGAGACACACTGCACACTTCAGCAGACGATAACAACAGACGTGGATATTTGCAAATTAAGGACTAAGTACGAGAACACAGATACCGAAAGACAATTCTAGAGAAGAACACTCAACATTTTCCTTGTGCATCAAGTGTTATTTGAAGATTCAAGCTGTGTAATCTGAGAGAGGCGTGAAGACAATCTAAGGCCAGGGATTCGGGTCAGGTAGGTCGCCCTTCTCAGTTTCCCGTCAGTTTCAAAATGCACCATGTGTTATATTTATAATAGCCAACCAATTTTTACCTAAATTTAGCCTGTCATACGTTCATGTCGTGTGTGTGTGTGATGGGGCAAAAGCACGCTTGTTTTTTTTTTTTTTTTTTTTTTTTTTGATAGATCTATTCGTTAAACAGTCAGGGACTTAAGTCGTGTCTTCCACTGTGTTTTCCACTGACGTTGCAGTTTGTTAAAACTGTCGTCTGCTTTCGTTTAGATTTCTCAAATTACGGACGTGTATAAGTGGACTGCTGTCTGTCTGCCGAGACCGACGCTTAGCCTTTTGCTATGTTCTCCGTAAACCATACCTATACCCTTACATTCTGTCAAAGATTAGGAGACATAATTTCAGAAATAAAATGAGTTTTAATGATAACTCGTTAAGATTCATCACAATATTGGAATGGTATTAAGTGTCAATAAACAAGTTTACAGTTTGCTTCGTTTAGGGCTTTACCCTTCGTTCTACCCTGAAACATTTCTATGGTTGCTACTTTCCTTTTGCAATCCAGTTTTCTTTGTCCGTATGTATGAATCATGTATTACATCGCTCAAATACTCTCGTGAATTAACAGTGCATTCAGTCTTTACTGTGTCGTTACCATACGAATATATGTGGACTTGGGAGGTATGAGATATTTTATTACTTTTATTATTAAGAAAATCAAAACCGTTCTCATAAACACTCCATGTGTGTGGTACCTAAAGTGTTCCAAAACTTTATGTCTTTCAGATATCTCTGACAAAATATTATTTCGGGGTTTATGAATCATTTATAAAGGTTAGTGAGTTTATCAGCTTGCTTTCACGACTACTCGTGCAGGTGTAGATCCTGTTTTCGTAAGCAGGAAGCTGGCTCCAAATGCCGCGGTATTATGGACTAAGCTATTATTTCACAAGACAGCGATAGAGGTTACCTAAAGGGGATGGCTGAAGATGTCGAAAGCTACTTGAGTTAATCGCATCTCACATCTGCCTCCAACCTGCAGGTTGTTGCGCAACAGAGCGCCGTACATTGCATCACGAGCTGTTTGTGGAGCCCTTGGTAATCATGTTAAGAAACACTAGTGCAAGTAAACTGAGCAGTTGTTTTATTTACTTCGCTGACTACGATTCCTTGGTAATGGGTGAGGGATCGTCGTATGCCTAAATAGATAAAGCTTGGGGAGAGGGAAAAGAAAGAGTGGGTAAAAATCTTCAGCGTTTTCGGTGGGGATGCAAAAGCCTGAAAAAAAAAAAAAAAAAAGAAAAAAGAAGGAAATGACAGTAAAATTAACCGCAAATTTAGCACAAGAGAGTTATGACTAGATGAAAATATAGGCAACAGTTATCTTTTTTTATAAAGCCTTGCTGGGTTTCCAGGCTGTGATATTATTAGTTTTGTCGCCAACTCTTCCAGCTGTGGTTTTATTATCAACTTTTGATTTATCACTTCATTTGAGTCAACCTGACTCCTTCGAGGAGTGTAGAGAAGTAACGGAACACGTGTACTTCTGATGTCTCCTCCAACTGGACAGGGTAACGCCTCGTGACTCTCTCCATCTTACTTCCTCTCTACCCCATCGTTCTGAGAAGTATTTATTTTCTATTTTAGTTACAGGTTAATTCTACAAGGGAGAAAATAAGAGAAATTAACATTTTCTAGAGAAAGATTTATCAACCAAACGAACCTTACAACCTTCCGTAGATGCAAAGAGTTTTCCTCCAAAAGCAAGAATCAAACAAACGATGTGGATTTGCATCGGTGACTCTCTCTCTCTCACATACACACACAGAGAGAAAATAATATCTGTGTCACACACAGAGAGAATCATATTTGTGTGTATATATAGCCACCAGGCCAGTTCTTAGGGGGCCCGAGGCAAAGGGCATGTGCGGGGCCCTCACGCCACGATCACACGGTTTTAGTTGGGATCTAAAGTCACATATCAATCAAAAGCGCGGGGCCCCTTGAAGCGCGGGGCCCTAGGCAGATGCCTCGTCCGCCTGCCCCTAAGCACGGCCCTGATAGCCACATATATATCGCCACATTCTGCTTTATTTATAAGATTCTCAATGCTTATAAGAAGAAAACAGTGACAAGTCGTTTTCTTATCTGTGCAGTGGGAGTGCTGGCATTATAGTTCTCTCTTACCTTTTGTTCCCCTGCATATTCCATAATTATGAATAGAAATGAAATACACACATCTTCAGGCAACATTGATACTATTAGTATTTAGCATATTACGCATAAGGAAACAGAATATTAGAAAGTAAAGAATTTTTTAATTTCAATATGCATCATTTTTAGCAAAGGAAAGAAAATCCATAAAAATTGTGTTCTAAATTTATATATAAAAAATGAATTATATAAAAAGATTACGTCCATAATTAAACGTATATACCACTCCGTGTACCGATGCAGAAACTTGCACTTGTAACGAAGAAAAACAGGTTATAAAATGATTCTTAGTAATAATCCCGGGTGTTTATAGCCATAGCTGGAGCACCTGGTAATGCGGTTATTCGGGATCAAGTACGTAACCTTCTTGTCACAGTGTTTTCTTAAAACTGATGCATTGAAATAGTATCAGGGAACCCCCGTCTATAATCCATCTCGTTCTCCTTTATCGGACAAACATCGTGTTTACAAACAGCAAGCCGTTTTGTTTCTTACAGCTGTCTTTTCCTTTCAAGGAAGATCTTTCAAATGTTATTGTAGTTGTGTGTTTAAAATAATAGTTTAAACTGTTTTACTTATGCTTTATGATCGCATACTACGCTCTTTTTATGATTTCCGCAGCAAATGATTTGCTGTCCCCCGCTTATTTTTTTAAATGTGAAAGCAACATTTAGGACAAAGTAAAAATATAAGCAAACAGAAAGGAGGTTACTAGTAAAAGCCTTTCTGTACCCCTCAGTTTTCTCTCATATGTAACTAAAGGGCAGAAAATAGAGCTTATTTGTTAACAGTCAAGTTTCTGTCAACGCTTTAAGGGTTAAGGGTCACTGTGGTAAATTACTGTGACACGCACAGCGAAATGATCTTGTCTGTTGAGATCACGCTTTACAAGTGAACGCTATTTTTATATCATCGTAATATATTTCATTATACTTTGTTCACATTGTTGGATTTTCATCAGGAATTCTTTAGCAAAGATGGCAAAACCTTAGAACAGTTTGACTGCGTGAGACTTTACTCGAATTTTAATTTACAAACGTACGCATGGCAGTTGACCATGAGACACGGATATATGCACTCTCGTATATTCACACCGTTACTTTGGGGTTTGTTGTTGTTTATTTCTCTCTTCCTTTCTTTATTTATTAACTGAATCTTAAACTGAAGCATTACTGATGAAAGAAAAAAATAACATAACACTTGCTATACCTCAGCATCGTACTGTCAACAACACGTGGCATATAGAAAATCATCTTCATCCTTCCCTTGGCTGGTGCCAGCTGCTCATCAGATAAGCTGGCCTGCCAGTGGAACTGACCTGCCGGTGCCGAGAGTCGGGGGACCAGTGGCCGTGGCAGAAGTGGCAACGGTGCGCCACCTGTAACGGCAGTGTTTAGATCCCGTGTAAAGCGACCCGTTAACTCCTTTTTGTTCGCCGTGCAGGTTTATTCTGTCTTCTTTGAGGGCAGCCACCTTTCACGGAGCCCTGGAGTGTAGGGTAGGACGACATCACCAAAGCAAAACAACTGGTGCCGTTTCACTTTTGTGAGCAGAGTTTCATGAGGACCCGCAATGGTGGCTATCGCACTCCATACGAAATCAGTGGTTTTGTGTTCTCCGTAACAGATTAATAGCAGTTTTCTCAAGTATTTGATATTGAATTCTTGGATCCGTCTTTCCGTCTCACTAAACAGAGCTTACGTCTCACAGCCTGTACAGCAGGATAATTTTCTCCCCTGTATTTTGTTCAGCTTGGCCATTGCTGCAGTCGCTGTTGTCCTGAGGCGACGTCAGCTGCTCAGCTGCCATTTTTGGAAAGCGTAGCACACATGCACTTGAAGCTGTTACCTCCTCCGCCTCTACTTTGATTATGTAGATGTCCGCTCTGCAGTGCCCGGTGGTGTTTACATCGCTTTACTCTTGTCCGTGCTGATCTCCATCCGGTATACACTGGCGTTGTCTCTCAGCCTGTTTGTGTGGTCCTGTAACTCCCTGCTGATGCCTGCCATCACAGCGTGGTAAATATTCACTATTTCTTCCCAGCCACGTTTGATCAACTCCACTGGGACGTTCTCAACCCCGGGGTCTGCAGGGTCACTGGTCGCAGTTTGGTTGCCTTGGAGATTGTTAGCATCTGTCCTCAAAGAGAACCTGTATAGTAATTAGTCCATCGGTTTAGTACAGCCTTTTCATATGGAAGGTGACCATTGTTGTCATCGATGATTGACCTATTTTGCTGACCAGCTTCGATGAGAGTCTTTGGTCACACAGGTTGTTTCTTCTTCGTTTGTGTCTCGCACCTTAAGAGGTCAAAGCAAATTTGGGGTTTGGATTACGGCGATTCACCTTCAGCTTCAACTACAGGCTTCTTAAGAAAAGGTTGTGGTCGCTCATTTTTGACCTGACTGATGATAGATTTGAAACATCTAGGCAGTTGATATAGTTATAGACTGGACCATCTGGGGATCGCCAGGTCGCATTCCTCAATGTTTTTTGGGAATGAAAGCTATTGGCTAGGGAAAGTCTGTGCAAACTCTAGGAACCTTAGGGCTCTGAGATTAAGTTTTTCTATACCGAATTTACGAGTTCAGACCGACACGTTGCAGCCGCCAAGCACTACGAGGAAATTCATCTTTGGACTCATTCCAGCTGTTCATAGAATTCTTCCCCTTCATGATCGTCGTGCGTGGAATTCGGAGCGTAAACCTTGATAATGGTGACATTGTAAGCCTGGCAGAGATTCGAATTGAGATCACTCTGCCGGAGATAGGTGAACAGCTGATGAATGCTCCTATCACTTTCTTCCGTAAGAGGACGCCCACGTCCTACTCGCATTTGGTTTCCTCCCCGCTGTACCAGAGTTTGTGGCCTTCGTCAGTTGCTGTTTTTCCAAAGCCCGTCCATCTGACTTCTTCCAGTCCCAAAATATCTCACTTTTATAATTTCAACGCATGGGTGAGCTCGTTCACCTTGCCTCATTGGTGTAGTGTGCGGACATTCCACGTGCCGATGGATGCTCATTCTCTTAGCGCAACTGTAGGCGATCTGGTTCTATTGGTATCCTTTTACGTTTTCCCCTTTCCGAAGGGGTGCGAGGTTTTCCTTGACCCGGGCTTCAACCGATCAAGCATAAAGTTTTGCCTACTTTGGCTGGTCATGATCCTGTCTCTGGGCTTTACACTTGTTGATGTCTATCTCCTCTCCAAGACTTAATGAGAAAAAAAAAATCAAGAATCAGCTGCAGAGCAGAAATTAATGTAATGCATTGATTTAGGATCAATTTAGGATCAAGTGATCCTAAGTGCATTCAAAAACATTTACTCACCAGGTTACACCAACGAATACATGAGCAAACATAGATTGTGCGCCTTACGTTTGTACAATCAACGCCCCGATGAAAACAAGGGTTGCGGGCTACCACGTCGTAGAAAATCTTGATCCCCTCACGCATCCTCTCCAAAAAAATCATGCATTTTATGTTTCTTTAGCATTAGTCTCTTAGACAGGACATGATTATGAACCACATAAAAATATACCGAGCTTAAATTGGTTTTAGAGGGTGATAGCAGATTTACAAGCCTTTACAACAGGCAACCCACCCCGGAAGAGCAGAGCATGACCTCTGCTTTGTGCATAACTGCACAGAAGAATTTCTGGCCACAGCAATAAATCTTTTGCTTTGGCGCAGTGCTTTTAATACCACAAACTGGTCATCCACCTGTGCCTAGCAATGTGCTGTGAACCTGGCCCCTCAACGTTACGTGAAGTGACAGATTTGCCCGCGTTTCTCGGCTCTGACGGATCACTTGGGCGTCAGCGACAGTCGCACTAACGCTAATCTCTTGATTGAAATGTAATCGCGATACGGACAAAGCTGTTGATGCTTTGTAGATTTTTTTTCATTCTGTTCGATGTGCAGTCTTTACAGACATTCGTAAGTTGTTAAGAGGGTGGCTAGGAAACAATCTGATGGTGGATTACATGTAGAGAGAGTGTGAGAGAGAGAGAGACAGACGGGGTGATGGTTGGGTGAGTGCGGGGATGTTACTGTGTAGGTACACATTACTTTATACTTTGCGGTCTTTAGTGTGTGTGGACTAATTTTTGATTGTGTGCATATCCGCATTGCCTCGCACGCAAATACCGATTTTCATGTGTATTAAACTAAAACAGCTCAAAGTTTTCACAAACAGTTCACTAGAAAGCGCCAAGGTTTTTAACCATACATGTGCCTGAATTCTTAGCAAAGATAACTTTTTCCCAAGAAAGAATATTCAAAACGCTTGCCTGGATTTTCTTCATGTTCTCCTCTCCTGCAGTTGTCTAATTGGCTTCTCTAAGACAGCCCTGCATGAAATGTAGAAATGATTTTCACTTTCAGAACCAAGAAAAAGTGTAAAAATAAAGACTTGTCAGTCTTGTTGCTGCTTTTTTGCCACTGACAATTGTGTTCTATTGTCTTGTCACGCTCTTTATTATACTCTCAGCTCACTTGTGACTTCAGGCGCGATTGGTTGGTCCGCCAGTCTGGTCACTCCGTCTCACCCAGTAATGCCACTGGCCAAGCTTTCTTGATGTGGAAAGAGCTCAAAATCAGCTTTTTTTTCAATTTCTGTAGGAAGAGCACATTTACCATGCACGGGAATCTCGTCTGCGCTGATGCCCTTACAAATTGCCAAAAACTCTAACAAAGCATCTTGGGGAGTTTGAGAAGAAGGTGGGGAAAACGGCTGGGATAACACCTAATTGACAAAAGGTTGGCTAATTGACAAAAGTTGAAAAGTGGGCGGAGACAGAGAAAGGAGAGGGAGGGAGGAAGAAGCGGGTGATGGTTAGGTCTTGTACACATGGGAGAAAAGCCGCCTTGGTATAACTAAACACTGGTGCTAGGAGGTGTGAGGAAAGCGTGGGTGGACAGAAGCAGAGAAAGGAAGGATGTACGGATCTCGCGTGCATGATGTAGACCAGACACGTTCGCGGTTGCACCGGCGGCGTGAATGTTAGCACGTTGAACATTTGTTTCTAGGCGTGTCTGTCGCTGCGACAGACCTTCCTCACAATTGCCGCAGCGATACGGATACAGCAACCGCACGCGTCATCTCATGCAGCAGCCGCCCACACTATAGACGTTTTCAACAAAACGGTGTAACTGGATTGGGATGATTGCACTTACAACACGTATTTTCTACATATATTTCAATCGAAATAAATATACATTTGGATAATAGCTGCCCATCATTTAGTTATATATTACACCTACAATGCTGTAAGCAGTTTATATGTCAGTTTGTGTGAAAAGTCAAGTATCATTCAATAGACAAGTCAGACAAATTTGCAATTAATATTATGCACATTCACGAATAGCTCGATTTGTCTGTGAACAGACAGCATAGGAAATTAAATGCACATGTGTGTGAGTTTGGATGTGCAAATTTTCTCTGTCTTTATCATTGTTAGTGTGTGTCTGCCAGCGTGTACTGATGCTTTCAATTGTGTGCACACGCGCGTGTCCACTTGTGCATGTATTTTCTTGTTTTTGTTTTCTTCTGTTTTATCTTTATTTATCTTCGTTTTGTCTGATTTTTTCCATCCTTGCGCCTGCTTATTTGCATGTGGATGTTGTGGATGCTGAAGTTTGCTTTTGTATCCTGCAACTGATGCACAGACCAGAATGTTCCCAAACTATCAGTTTCCTTGTAATTTTAACTTGCCAAAGATTTTGAATATGATCGTGCTGTTTTCTTGGTATTTGCTTCGTCAAATGCACAAAAATAAAAGGGACATCAGACCTAGTTTGTTTATTTCGTCTTTCCCCTATGAAGTAGCTTCTGAAAGGCGCACTCGATTTTCATGTTTGTCGACAACGAAGTTTAAATTGTTTTTTTTTAAGAAGTTCTCCGGGGAAGGTCCCCCTTGAATTTCTCCCTCTCACAAGACAATATAAGTGATCACCACCAGACCTTGGCAAAAACTCTTCCATCAACGGAAATTATTATAAAATTAGTGGTTGCCGAGTTCTTCTGGTTCTTTTTCCCTTAGATGTTACTATGAGTATCAATTTATCATGTAAAATAAACTTGTTTTGCACTCTATAGTGTAACGCAAGCTTTTTCTAAAACAGACTGTAGAAGTTTATCTAACGATTAAAAGCTTGTCCAAAGTCTATATTAACGCGCAAATGAGAAAAAGCTTAGGTTGTGGCTTAGACTGAAATCCTTGGCCCAAGAAATAAACGCCTACGTCTGTGCACGCAGTACGTTCAGTGGGAAGGGAAGGAAAAGTAAAGGACGCCGTCATATTGATAGGTCCTCGTCCTGCCCTATATAGGCCATATAATGCGCTATATCCATAGTTAAATAAAGAAATCAGTCCCACCTGAATTTAAGGGGTTCTACTTGGAGAAAAGATTTTATGTTCTCGAGAAAAGCTATATTGAAAGTCGAGCGCCGAAAATAGCCTCCGTTAGCGCGACTGGGTGGAACGCCAGGGCATATGAGGTCACAAACCCTTGGCAAATAAAGCCTGACGGACGTGTTTCTGTGGAGGTGTTTTGCTTGTGAACTAAATGGTGTTAAAAGCCTGATCTACAGTGATGAACCGACTCGTAAGATATTTGAACAAAAGGAAGCCAGTAACGCTATTTATAACCGGCTTAACTGGACATACCTACACGTTGTGTTGTTATGCTTTGAATGCCGAAGCAGTATTGCTCCTAACCGTACGATTTGACAGTGTGGTGCTTGAACTGCAAATGCTGTGCTATAAGCCGTGGAATGACTTAAATAATGAAAATAATGAAATTGTGGAAAATATATCTTGGAAATATATATTACATTTGATTTCACCGTAGTTTGGTGTAAGCAGGGGATAAGTGCCAACACTAACTTACAAGTGTTAAGTGCAGCCTTGTTCCATCGCTCTTTATCGCTGTTCCTGTCTGCATGCATAGTTTTTTTTAAAAAATAAAAAGCTACCGACGGTAAAGACAATGTTTAATCTAATATTGTTAGATAATTTGCATAATATCGTTAGTCCAGCTGAAAAAAACTGTACATGCATCTTCTCTTTATATGGAACTATGGAGTCCGAGTGGCGATGACTAGATTCACTGACACTTTTATAGCTTTTTCAAAGATTTCTCTATGAATCTGGAAGGTAACAGGCTATGTATGTCCAATTTCAACAATATAATCAGAAGTTTGGTAAAGCAGTGCTGCATCATATTAATAGTAAATAATATTATTTTGGCTTTTTGCGTAGCAATACAAATTTTAGGAAGACTTGTAAGACGTGTGCTGTGGTACAGGGGAGGGCGACTGTACAGAGAATCTAGTTACGTGAGACGTAACGACTCTTACGCCCACGTCAATAGGCGGAGAGGCAAGTGAACGAACAGGCCCTTTCGCTACTGGAGTGGTCAGAGGCGGGGAAGGTCGCGTCACGGCGCAGGAAAAGGGCGTGCAAACATGAGGAGGGAAAGAGGAGGCAGCCCCTATGTCGTATTTGAACTCGCACCACTTGGCAGCTGCTCCTTCAAGTTCACGTGTGGTGTACTGGGATATCGGAAGTTGATAAGATCGACGGACCTGACGCTAGTCTCCAACAACCACTAGTCGGCGCGGACAATGGTCAGGAATGCCAGGAATGTGCAGCTGGAATTATTCGCATACTGATGACATCCGTACGAGGGACGAGTACCTGCGGTGATGTTAATTGCCCTACCACCTTATCACCGGTATCGCGCGACGGTGCACTTTGTAATGCTTGACATTCACTCCAACAAATGTTTACGAGGGCTGTGTGGAAGAATGAGAGTAGGCAAGTCAAGCATTGCTGTTGGATCGTAAACACGAAGAAGAAAAATGGTTATCTGTGTCTCTTATATCAAGATCCGCCTTGTTCTGCTCCATATAAAATATAACAGTTATAACCAATAAGAGTGTTGCTGTTAGCGTCTGACACTTATTGGGTCACCATTTTTCGGACAAGACACATAAGAATACTACGAGTGGTCAGCGTGGACAAACAAAGGCTTACTTGTTGCATCTGCGCAGTGATAGCTCTCATTCATAGAAATGTAAACAACTTAATCAACTTCTTATGAACAAAGGAAGGTGGAGATATGAAATTCTTTTCAAAAGTAACAGAGAGGACACATTCCTTTCTTAACTTTATCTATATTTGCAGGTCATGACAGAGAGTAATAGCAAGCCCTATAACAGACAAATCTCTTAAAACATACACAATCACAGAAGAAAGGGAAAACGAAAAAAAAAAAAGAGTAGACAAAAACTCAATCCAAATTTTAGCTAAGCAACTTAGATTTGCCTCAAACTATCAGTACCACCTGCACAACCAACAGGGACAAAAACAAGTGAATCAAAGTAGGTTTTCTCTAGGCACAGCGCGTGTAAACAATGGCAGAAGTTTTTTTTATTGTATTCCGGCATTAGAAGCTGATACAGCTCCAGCTCCAACTGATTGTTTTTGTTTATTTGTTTTGTTGAGGAAGAAGGCGTTGAAGTGGGGGGGGGGGCGGACTGTCGGAGGGGCCACGAGGTTGTCAGTTTTGTGACCTACAGCCTTGTGTTTATTATATTATATCTTCTCGACTGAAGGATGTGACAGTGAATAGAATAAGGCCCTGAAAGGTTGTTTTGATTTTCGTGAGCCATTATGTTGTAGAACATGCATGTTGAGCTGCTACTATCCGCCGGTGCTTGCGGAAGCACTCGTCCGTAATAAATATGTCAGTGTTAAATTGTCTTAAATTGCGGCCTTTCAAATACTCGGGGTACTCTAGAATGTGGGTAGCACCATACACAACGATTTACGATGGGCGACGTCTCCCCTTTCCTCATTGGTGGCTTGTGACTGGGGCTGCGAGGTCACACATTAGTGCAGGCTGACATCCCGGATTTGATTTCCTTCTGGGCTATGTTTATTTCAAACTGCATAAAAGGATAATATTACTTCCAAGTACGGAATTTCGTCAAGAATGAACTTGTAAAAACGTGAACGTGACAGCCTTTCGCAGGGAAAACATCCGTTCTCATAGAATGTGTGCGACGTGTGCTTTGACAACGCACAAGTTTTTACATTTGAGAGTTTTGTGATCGAGGAACTGTTTTGATTATTTCCACTTCTAAATAGAGAACTTAGTTTCCGTCCCCTGTGTACTAAGCACCCACTGAAAGAGAAAAGGAAGAGAAACAATTGGTCGTCTTTGTGTCTTTTGCAGCCCGTAGCTAGGTTGCAGGTGAGCAACGATATAATACCAGCCCCTGTGCAATATTTTTCTCACAGTTAATTTATGCAGTTACTGTTTACATTGTTGTTATTTACAGCTATGAATCACTTAACAACGGAGATACGTTCTGAAAAATGCTCGTTATGCACATCTTAAAGTGTACTTACACAAATATACTTATCATTTGCAGGTGTTATATACTGTACATTTTTTATGTCATGCTTTTATACGACTGCAGAATATTTGTACCTTATCTAATCACTTAATAATGACAATAATTTGTACAATAATTTGGACCTTGTCTAATCATTTAATAATCAACAAAATCATTGCCAATGCTAGAAGGGTGGTGATAAGAAAACAAATCAGATTTACTCTCCATAATCCCGAATGTGTTTGAGGACTAAATTATCATTATAACACCAGCCGCTCTCTCTCTCTCTCTCTCACACACACACATTACTCTTTTCCGGATAGTATTTTCTGCTTCTATATTTCTCTTTCCTGCTCTAGCATTAGTCCTTCCTGTGTGTATCTACTGTACTCTTCAAGAAAAAATAGTCATGTTACTTCCAAAACTTCTCAATGAATTTCCTTTTATCCGTGCTGTAAGAAACACACTTTTAGAAATTAGATTCAATATATTTATGGGAGAAACTTTTTGTCTACTAAGATGAAGAAAAAAATTCACCGAAATTACAAAATAGTGAACTAAGGCATTACAAATCGTAGTCCTCTAAACCCCGAAGTAGGCACGTAGCTGATGCATTCCGCGAAAACGATTTACAGTGAATACGACTTCTGATAAAGGAACGAGCATTTTGACTTTAACTTACACAGCGACGACATGTGCAAACTGTTTGGTTGTGATGCACTTGAATACGTCGATGCTTATCTGGACTTAATCATACTCTCGCGAAACAACATGTCTTTGCGATACTTCTGAAAGTATCGGAGTGTAAATCACGTATGTTCCCCGTCAAGCACTCAGTGGCTGTGATATATCCTCGTGCTGTACATCAAAGTTACAGCTTTGTCAGAAAGGAGAGGAATTAAGTGTGATCAGTGCTACTCGATCGCCATTCCGGGGCCGAGAGTTGCCGCTGGAGTTACGTTTTCTTGCATGGACTTAGCAGATAAGGCAGACGAGTAAAAAAAAAATGCTATATATTTCAGGGTAATTTAGATTTAGTCCTGTTTAAGAAACGCACATAGGCCTCTCTGGACCTGCAGGGTTTCGGAAGTGTCCCCTTGTTGAAGCGCTTGTTTCTTTACGTGGAGACAATTCGTCCTCACCGACCTGAGCACGGTGTTCACAAGTAACAGATTAAAAATAAAGCCTACACCCATCTAGTAGAAGTTAACGCCCCTCTTTGTGTGGAGAAACACCATTATCCGTAGAATAGACCAGCAGGATTTTTACACAGAAATGCTTGCTACCTACTACTCTCAGCTGTACAAGCATCAGTTAGTAGCATTATGCTCGAAAAACAGTCTGATTTAACGGAGAAATGTTCTTGATATCCTGGGAGTGCCATAAATTCATCTGCCTTTTCTCTGGTGGGGTTGCCTGACAGTCGCACGTTTGACTCAGGATGACAGACCTTTCTAAACACGTCATTGTTACAATATCAGAGAGAAAGTCAGAGACAGAACCGCGAATTGGTTTGCATCTATTCCAGCGCCCACGCGCGTGAGTCAGTTGAGTGAAAATGTTCTGCGCCAAGGACGACTGAAAGTCAGAAGTATCCCTCACCTGAAGAAAATCGGTTGCCCTCACCCAACTACTCTTCCCTCCTTTGCCACCCCCATACAGAAATAACTTTCAGTTTCACGAGTAGCTTTTGTACTTTCGAATGTAAAGTAGATGTGTGTAAGACAGATTTTTTTGTGTACATTTATTTTTCGCACAAAACCATACCAATCCTCTTGTTATATATTTTATCCATTCATGATGCTATCTCTATGATTTTTAGTTAGTAGACAGAAGAATAGCCGTGCTTTGTGCAATAAACAGAATATTTTAATAATCAATAATAATATTAATGATAATAATAGGATATGTAGCTCATTTCTTTACACGGAGGCGAACTCGATGTGCTTTACATGAGAGCAATAGGAATTGAGGCTATGTGATAGAGACAGACATCATAATCAAGCGGAACATACGTTAACATGCACAGTTAACAATACCAGGAACACGAAGTAACACAGAGACAGGAATATGGAGGAATATGATGGAGAAAGGAACAGTCAGGGTAGGCCAGACTTTTCCAGTCTGATACGTGGGACAGTGAGAAAGTTTAAGACTTAAAATGTGATACTTTTAGGTGGAAATATGAAGATTCACACATGAGCGATAGTCCCAATTCAAAGACAGGTTGTATCCCACTGGCTTAGACCAAACCTCGTATGACGTATGGCGCACTATCACATCTTTTAGTGCATTCCAGAACTTTAAGAGGCGGGCACATGTATTTCCGACGGCAATAGAAAACGGAAATGAGTTCGGTCTAATTTGAGATGTTTGTTTGACTAGCCGATTTGAAGTTCAGAACAGCACGAGAATAACCCTGTCAGAGTCAAAATGTATATACTTGAACCTGATTCTGGTTTGTGATGCACCTGAGGCCACTTTGGCGCCATCTCGGTCCGCGGTGCGTTGGCATGGCCAAGTGCTGGAGAGATGCCCAGTCCCGAAAGGAAGACAGTCGCAAACTGTCTCTAAACATGTCAGGAAGCAATGAAGTGTTTCATTAATTATAATAAAAGTTTATTGGGGGGGGGCAGGGATGGGGAGTAGCTGTAGCCTAGCTACAGCTACTGTAGCCGGCTACAAATTTTGTAGCTTGTAGCTTAGCCGGCTACAAATTAAAAAAAAGTAGCTTGTAGCCGTAGCTACATTTTAGAAAGTAGCTGTAGCTTGGCTACATGTTGCCTACTTTCACGACTGTAGCACTCTAGTAGTATACAAAGTATAATGTCTTTGGGTTGTAGATTTGCATCTATATTCCAGAATGTTCAGCACGGCAGCAATGTAAAAGATAGAATGTCTTTGT
>SRHC01002933.1:19749-56894 GCA_004794325.1 Pomacea maculata | reverse complement strand
AGAAGATGTCATCGTGGTACTTTGTTACTGTAACGAAACCCAGATATTGTTCATTTTTCTCTTATATCTGTGCAAGGAAATGTTGTAGCAATGTTGGAAACAGTGCCTCAGATACATTACTTTCTGTTAAATACGTTAACATGCGTGCGTCTTATATGATGTGCAAATGGGGCTTATAATCAGCTTACAATAAGCGGTCATTGGCGCTTGTGTTTAATGTAGCTTCTTCATCTCCTGATGTATGACGTCAGCACAATACCGAGTCAACATAAACATATGAATGGTTGCTTCTATGCTCATCGGTATTGAGCAACGGGTTTTCCCAAGATTATGTGAATGGCAAGCAATCGCGAATATATCGGTCAAGAACCCTTTCATCCGCAGAGCCTTATGTTGACGTAGGGCGTTATGGTGGCCCTCAAGAAGGAAGGAAGGAAGGAAGAAAGAAAGAAAGAAAGAAAGAAAGAAAGAAAGAAAGAAATAATCTCAAAGAAAGAAAGAAAGAAAGAAAGAAAAAGAGAAGGAAAATCACGAGACATAACTGTTTATTTACATGATATTACAGCATAAATTGTTTTATTTTTATGTGTCTGTAAATATGTAGAGATAAATTTATATTACGGGATGTGTGTATGATGCCTCCAGTCAGTAAGACTTCATGTTTAAACCACTGCAGCTGAACCGAAAGAGAATGTTTGTGCCTGTCTTTATAGTTTAGTGTTATATAATTATATTCTCTTCAAAGAGTGTTTTCATACTGTATTCGCATTTTTGTTTATAATGACCGACTGAAAAACAAACCTTGTGCAAGGGGTCTTGCGTAAGTTAGTATGTTCTGTTGTTAGAGGTACAACTATTTAAAACCGCATTCGAGCCGTTCTACCAGCTTTGAGCAGCTTGCCATCTATAAACAATGTACTTGGCTCAAGTATTAAGTAAGATGCACATTCCTGAGGATATTCTAGGGGAGTTTACAGTTCTGGAAGAATGCGAATGTCTTCTTCCTTGCATTCTTTTATCGCCTTTCGTTTCTTGCCTCTCTTTCTCGTTGGAACTAGTCATGACAAACGTCAATGTACGAGAACATCCTCCCGTCTGGCAACCCAAAACGCCCACAACCGAAGGTTATTTCTGGCTGCCTCCAGTACCGAGACTGTATGTAAATAATTTGTACAATACACTTCCGCATGTTTCCATTGCCTAGCACCTTTTCTGAATTCTTCCTTTCGATCCTTAAAGAGGAACGCCTGTTAGATTCCACAGAAAGCAGGCTTATCGTGCCTTGTAAACAAAGGAGTGCAGAGAATGAAGAGGGAGACGTATTTATAGAGACTGTGCCCTTGCAGCATCAACCTTGGTGTACTTGGGATGTGAGTACATGTATAAGAACACTCTCGCATTGTAGTCACCCCACCCACATTATTTCCTGAACCCATAAGCATTCTCCTCCATTTGTGTGAATCTGCCACTGACCTCTAGAAAAATATCGCCAGAGAGGAGCCTAATATTGAGAAATACAGAAATGCATAAATACTAAAGGGGATGGCAAACGAGAAAGAAAAGGACAGAAAGAAACAGAGAAATAAATGAAAAGGGCGAAAAAAAGACGCATTAAAAGATCACTGGAAAAAAATAGACGGATATAGGGGAGAAAATATTATCGGGAAGAATTGGAAGAAACAGATCAATAAAACATAAAGCTCGGTTGCACAAACTTTCACTAACTCTTGTGAAGGGAATATGTTTACAAGACAGTAAATCTTTTCAGTGGCAATAAAAAGAACAAATAAAAATATTGTTACCTAAAAGAGTATGCAAAAGTTTAAGGACAGGTGACGGTCGCACAGCACTGAGATGTGCGTTGCGCCTCGCCCTGCTGTAACAGATGAGCCAAAGAGAGCAAACTACACGCTTCGTCGCCTTCAAAGACCAGTGACATGTGACACGTGACGCTTCATCAAAGAGCACATCAGGCGCGCATGTACCGAACGAAGTACAACCATATAACATGCCTGAATCGCGCTGGTTCATCTGAAAAGCCAGCTTCACACGTCATCAGCGTTGAAAGTGCGAGAGTAATCACGTAGACGTTCGAGCGGACAGCTCTCCCATGGTACGACGATGGAGGGCGTGCAAAGTAACACGACCACCGAGAAGGGTCACCGGGGTCACCGCGCGCTGGCGCTCACGATCTCGTCGTAGGCCTTTGCTCTCTACCCGCGGGTTAATTAAACACGTAGAGTTACGTCACAGGTAAAGCGTCACAGGTTACGGGCTGACTGAGATGTGGCCTTCTTTTCTAGAGATTCATTGGCAACACTGGAACGATTCTGCCACACTGAAATATAGTCTTCAACATTCTTGTTTTGCGTACCACCCTTGAGCTGCAGTCTGTCTTTCAGTCAACGGTTGTTAAGATTCTATCACGCGATTGAGGTGTTGTGAGACAAACCTGCCCGACGAGGCGTTACGGGATTAAACACATAGCGACAGTGAAATCAGTAAATATTTAGAACCATTCTTCACCTCACCTCACGTGCTGGAGCTGCGCTGTATAAAGTTCTCCATGCTGGGCGGCGTCCTGGTAAGCTGGCCTGATTGTCAACACCGGGCCCCACCCTGAAGACCTCTGTGGCAACAGCCTTTTAAGTACTGGTGACCGTGCGTGTATGCAACATGCATAGTGTCTGCACACAAGAGTCAAGCCACACCGAATAACAGAAAGTCGAGGCCTTTTGATTACAAAGCTAGGGTTTCGCTTACACTCGGTGGTCATGCTTGACGTGGTTCAGCAATTTTATCTCTATGCTATGCATTCATTGGAATAGAAGGATGAAAGATTACTTCTTGTTGATAAATGTTATCTCCGTGGGAGCACGCACCCCCGCCTGAGACATAAATGTCACGCACCATGCATAGCAACATAGCGAATAACACATTATGCATACGTGTGACATATACTTGCAAAGTAGACACGTCACGTACATGCTTGCACGTTCAAGTACACAGTCAAGCGCTGGAACACTCCGCAAACAAGATTACACATTTGCGCAGAGATGCAAAACACATCTTCTTGACCTAAACGTCCTAAAGACAATACGTGTGCTTGTGCCTGTTGGCACTAAGTTCAAAATACGCGTACAAAGGAATACACACACGAACAAATTGTATACTTGTTCGCATGTGTGTGAGAGTGTGTGCATATATCGTTGGAAAGTTATTCTTCGTGAAAAACGAAGCTGGTACTTTCCGTACCATGTCCGGGACACATGAATTTAGAATGGTAAACCCTATTCTTTTTCAGTTAGCATCGAGATTTGAATCTTTTTCTTTTTTTCGGAACATCAGTTTTTCCCCGTTCTTATCTTTTTACTTAACGTAAAAAGAGTATACTCTTCTTTTTTGTTGTCAGCTCTGATGATCGCAAAAGTTAATATTAACGACCGTCTCGGAAATAGAGCCAAATAAGCCTTCATAATCAGTCCTTTGTGCCTGGTACCAGTGCACAGAGGCATGTGGGTCGATACATTTTCCTAAGCCATAAAATGCAAAAATTAACGAATTTCATTTATTTGTATAAAATGCAATGCCCATAAATTTCCTAAAGAAATTGAGGGCTTGACGATAAAAAATAATGCAACTGATTTCCATAGACACCAATTTAGGTAAAGTTTGATAAAGCGTGAAGCCTTGTCTACTATTTATAAACAAAGTACGAGATACAACCAAGACTTTCTTTCTTCAAGACAATTTTTCAAAATGAAATACGAACCCGAGCAACCGTAATTCTATCTTTAGGTGTGTTGCAGTCTTTGCCACATGCTAGATCCACGAAACTCGATTCCTTTTTGTCACGGTATCTCGGTGCCATCAAGTCCAGCAACTACGGAATTTCCACCTAATGTCTAAGGTGCTCCCGGCATCCCCTACTTTTTGGATACAGGAAGATCTTGCCCTCATCAGTTTATTAATGTCTGCTAAAATCCTGCCCAGTTCACAGAGATGTTAAAATGGGCAACGGTTTAAAAAAACACCACTCTACAAAAACTGCATTTGCTACACAGTCAAGATGGAAAAGGTCTAAATCACCGAACATGAAACTCTCTTATCAAGATATAAATTTAGTGCTGCTTTAACTATCGCCGTAAATGAT
Organism: Pomacea maculata; assembly: GCA_004794325.1. Classification (NCBI taxonomy): domain Eukaryota; kingdom Metazoa; phylum Mollusca; class Gastropoda; order Architaenioglossa; family Ampullariidae; genus Pomacea; species Pomacea maculata. The sequence goes on along the minus strand of SRHC01002933.1, from coordinate 52,741 downwards.
CATCTCAACATTCTTTATCTAACATTTAGAATATAGAAGATTCAAAAAAGTTCTTTCATCGATGTTGCCTTTATCACTTTCAACCCAACACCGTTCCTATTTTAACATCAAAACCTTCAAAACTTGGTATTGCCATTGAAGCATTACTCGTTCTTGAGATTTCTGTGACAGTTCATGGACACTTTTTACATTTTGAGCAAAAAACTGTTAAAGAAATGTTTGACTGCGTTAACTTCAAGCTTTATATTACCAGCAAAATTGTAAGAGGCCTGCACACACACACATAAATCATGAAATTTTATGTATTCGTATATTTTAAATAGAAAGTAGGGCAGACACTTTAATTTTTTTGCTGAATTATTTTATTCTGACCTTACTGACCTGTTTAGCTGTTTCCTTGTCTTTGCGTCCTTCTGTTCGTCCATTTAAGGTGTCACCGCGGCCTCCTGCGATAACACTAGACTCACAGTGCCCATATTTGGATGGAAAAGGAGCTGTGTTACTCATACTCAATCAGCCAGAGGGATTCTTATGCAAGATTAGATACGGCTCTTACTAAGCACCATAGCATTGCGTTAGGTAATTAAACCGCACACACATTTCGTGTTCCGTCCATTTCACCCTCTCTGTCCCTCTTGGTGAGCTTGTGTATCCTGATACAACAGAAGGGAAAATAATTACAAGACAAATAAAATCGTTCGTTCGAGATAGTCGTTCAAACTGTGACTCACAGAGAAGGTACTACTTACATAAGAAGACAGCAACCGCAGACACCACACTTCATTATCAGGGTGACGTAGTCAGGTGCGCGATGACGCTCTTACCCTACAGAGGATGAGTGTGAGTAATGGTCCAAGTATTTATGCTTGCTGAGGTACAAGTCCTCTCCCATTGTTTAGAACATTACATTCACTAGCAACAGGCACGTATTCTTTCAGAATATGTACAGTATGCTGGTTGTTTTGCAGTAATCAAATTATTTTCATTGACAGTTTTATTTGTAGAGTGGATTAACTGAGTAAGTAAAGTTCTGAGGCTTCTTTTTTACTTTTTGTTCTTGCATTATGTGTGCATCTTTGTTGCCTGAATGGAGGAGTAATAATCGTCTGTTAAGCCATTATGTAATTTGAGTGCATCCTTTGGATTCGAAGAATAAGAGCAACAAGAAATATTTTGTGACAATAGCAAACGCCTATAAATATTGTACTACATTTAATAAGGGTATCTTATATATATATTGGGGTGGTGGTGTGAAGACAGAGAAGGAAAAAACAGATCGTTGATCGTTGAGCCGACTAAAACTGTGAGCTTGCTGATCGTGTATCATTACTTCTAATAGTAACAACGAAAGGAAGTTTAACTTTTTTGTCTCTTGCAAGTCTTTATTTTTGCTTCAAGGATAGTCATTAAATAATAAGAGTTTAAATGGTTATTATGTACACCTTAAACTGTAAATCTTTACGAAAAGATTCAAAACAAAAGGATTTGCTTTTCTTTCTACAGTCTAGAAAGCCACCTCGGTTAGTAAGCGATGATGAAGAAATGTACAATTTTGTACCAACGTCAGTTGTGTCGGTACTCTCAGACATTTATATCACTCACTATTTGTTTTGTGGTCGTAAAGTTCTAGAATTGATATGAATCTCATTTCTTCCCCTCGTGGTTTTGACCCGATATTATTTCTCTCTCTCTCTTCTTTCTGTCCATCCATATCCTGACTGCAATACCCCTGACTGGTTCACTCTGCCGGCAAGTATTTTTAGGTTTGATGAAAACGTCAGACTTCTTGTTCCAGTACAGTAGTAGTAGAACCTGTATCAGCGTGTCTGTCTGCTAGACTGAATTGCTTTCAAATCCTTCTATCGGTTTAGAAAAAAGCATAAAGAAGAAACAGTTTAATGGGCCGGGCAAAAGCATTGTCAAAGAAGTTGATGAAAATGCTCTAAATTTACTTTTGGCCTTGCGAAAATTGAAATCTGTTTTATGACTGCCCCTTAAATATTTGATGGTTTCAAGAACAAAACAAAACAGAAAAATCCCTAGTGATGGTCCGAGATACTTGCTTCATGGGCCGTACATGATGAAACGGGGCTCATACCCAGTTCTCTTATTTAGTTGACGACAATAGTCTTTGCATCCAGTAGCTCCTTCCTGCACATCGTGCGAACCTAAAACTGAGGTGTAGATCAGAAAGACTTCCTTTAGCAATCTTGTGAATAAGCAAGAGTGACCGACAATTTATATCGTCTTTGTGACAACATAGTGCAGTATGGTGAGCTCGGGATGTGAGCATCAATCATCCATCAACAATAAAGTCTCTCCTTCTAAATAAAGCAGGATCATGTTTTTCGGGACCGCAAAGTCTGTTTAGTATAGACTGTCGGTTATTAGCAGCTTTTGATTAAAGCAAGGACCACGCGCTTGATCTTAGAGGTGTTACTCGGGGACCCTCATGCCTAAGTGCTCATTTTCACAATAACTGTGTGTTCATGCTCATCTCTTTACCCACGGAGAGAAAACTGCACAAACGATGACAGATGTACATACCCTCACCATCTCTACCATCATCAAATGTTAAATAAAACTGTTATGAAATCTTGGCGTTTTAGTATGAGACAATAATACTTGCACAATTTGTCTTTTCCCAGATCCGTTTTCTTCATCATGCTTTTGCGACTCTGACATGTTTGACTGGCTTGCGCTGAATTCCAGAAAACATTAAGATATAGTGAAAGAGCGAGAAATTTGTTGGCCTCTCTACACATGTGTTGAAATAATACGGTAATAGCAGGGAACATCGCTTTATGTAAAACATGTTCTTTCACTTGCGCACACTCACTCGCGATGGCATGCAAGATAACGAAAGGCTTACTTGGGCTAAATTATCGTGTACGGTGTTTTGAAGAAGAACTGTGAGAGGCTTGCAAACAGAAGGTGGCCAATAAAAGAAAATATGGGGCACGCACAGTGTGATGAAAGGCTCAATATCAAAGCAAAATACAAAATGAAATTCTAGAAAGCCATAGGCTCACTGTCGTGACTTGACGAAGAATGAACTAGAACACAGTTCTTACATGTCTATTAATACATCCTCTATGTGTGCGCGCGCGCGTGTGCGAGTGAGTGAGTGACAGGCAGACTATGAGTCAAATGTAGGTGTATAATGCGGCAAGCAGTATGAATCAGGTAGGCATGCGGGTTCACAAACTGGTGAGATAGGTGTATGTCGTCAATATGAACGCTCACCTCATCGCGATAAATTGCAACCAACTGGTATATGCTGTGTGCCTCGCTGATTTGTTGTCTTTCTCTTGTGATTAATCTTGTATTCGTCTGTAACCTGTACCATGTATGCAATCTGTCCTATGTCTGTAATCTGTATCTTGTCTGTAATCGGTATCATATCTATAGTCAAACGCAGCAGTCGCTCCTTAGATACTCATACACTCTTGCTTATGCTCTTTGTCCTTTTTAGTGCGATTCTTTCAAGCATAAAAATCTTACACAAGATCTGACATGCCCAGCACAAAACATTTTCCCCTTTCCACTGTTGAAATGCAGGAAACAATAAAATACTGAGGAGTGAAATTCACATTTTTATTTACGGTTCTGTACATATAAGGCAGGCGTTGTACATTTTTAAATTGCACCGCTTTAACAATCGCTTTGAAAGCGTATTTGCTTGGTTTCATAAGGTTTTTCAGAAAAAATGGATGTTTCAGAGAGATGATTAGACATTCGACATTCCAATCAAAACAGATGCTCAGAATGTTTTAATTAATGACACGCTATCCGAAGTTCCATTCAGACATGGGATGAAAGAGTAAAGATGTAATGTAATGACTCCATTGGTGTCATGCTGACTAGTGCTTGTTTCAAACTGATATCATCGTCAGTCTCGTAATCATCATATCATATCCCGTACTATTCGCTCACCGACCTCGTATATTTACATCGCCTGCAAAACAGTTGCTGATTATGCAAGGAAGATAGTGGAAAACGTGACAGTTTATGTACATAGAGAGCTTGTTACTAGCTGAGAGACTGCCGATACATGGTAACATCTGGTAGAAACAATTCTACCTACTTTCGAAATCACAGCCGTATATACCGGCCATGCACACAGTTGTTGCTGTTACTTACAGCCAAGTGTTTAACAACAATCACCAGGGACTTGTTTTCAGTCGCAGTCACAAACATGAACAGTCGCTGAGACTGCCTGGTGCAGTTTATCTGACGCCGCGGGAACGTGTGAGTGTCACAGCACCGCTCTACAGCGCTGTGACGTCTCTCGTTCTCGTGGCACGTCATGCCGAGCTGGAAAAGCACAGTCTAGGTGCGGTCCAAACGGGACGTCGGATCCAGTCAACTCTCCTCACACCTGCGTGTGCACTCACTCGTGGATCGGAAGCCGCCATCCTGCAGATGACGCTGAGGTCGGTCAAGAAATTGTCTGGACGTTTGCCTCTTTGCGCTCAGACAGTTGTGTGGAGCGTGCTTCATACAGCTTCCCCGAACAGCTGCATTACCTGGCTGTGTAGCCTGACTTCAAACTCTGGCTTGACGACCTGAAGAACGTCACCGTCACAGTTGATATAGTACTTATCCTTCAGGGTCACTTCACCGTTATTGGAGATCACTGCAGCACGGGGGAAGCGCACTTTGTAGCCTTGTGTTCGAATTTCTTTTACGAAATCGTAGTCAAACTGAAATCATAAAAAAACCCACACAAATTAGAAAATACTCCAATTTAATTAATTGTCAAGGGAAAAAGTTATTTAATTTAGAATATCCCGAGAAAATCAACAAGAATAGCAACTTCTTTATTGCATGATGCACTTAGCTATTTTTCCTTAAGGGGGTTTCCTATTTGAATTTCTTTTAAAGTTAGTATAGCATAGAATAGTGTCTTCTAATGTGGCCGCGAAAAACAAAATTTCATCAAAACTTACGCATCCTGCCGTGCCGTCCTGTAGCTTTGAAAGCTGCTGTACATGCTTTCCCAGGTTGCATTTACTGGTCGTGTAAGCGGACAGGACGAGGTCTCCAAACTTTGGAACTAGTTTGTCCCCCCGTTCGGCCTTGGAGATGACGTAGGTGTCAACACTATACATAGTATCGGAGATCTTCTTCGTTTCTCCGGAATCGTTGTCCACATACTCCACATCGATTTCAAAGGTACGACGGTTGAGTACGTTAGTAATAGGAACCACTGTAGACAGCACAGATCAAAGATGCCGTGAGATATAGCTTGGGCACAGCGACAAATTTGAAAGAAACAATTCAAAACAAATTTCTGTAATATCTACTGGACGGACTTTATCTAAAAATATTTGAAATGGAAAACATCGATCTTTTCTTGTGATACTTTTCCAGTCTCAAATATTCGTTGCTATGGATGACGATATTAATCATGAACATTAAATATAAGCTCCAAAACTTACCATTGTATCGGCTCTGGCCCATCCAGCGAAACTTTTCACAGTCGTACATCATATCGCCTTGCAGCCCAAAGCCCAGAACGAGGCCGGCGTAAGCAGACAGCTTGCCCCCTTGATGCACACTGACGGCATTTGACGGAGTCGTGTTGCCCAGCACTATATGCAGCGCTGCTGTAATGACGTCACGTGTGCCATGCAGGTACTGAGCCACGCAGTCGCCGGTGCCTGCAGGGATGATGCCCACAGGAATTGTGGAAGGGACGATGCGGGCGTCGGGATCGTGAACGTTCACTCCGTGATCTTTCTGCGTGCGCACGATGAGGGCGTTCATCACTTCACAGTAGATTCCATCACCACCCACTGTGATGATCCTACAGAACCCACAAGAATTAAATCATCATTTATTGTGTTCTCTCTGCTGCTTTATTTTACTTTGAGGTACGTCGTAACGAGAAACAAATGCAATATCTTTCTTTAATTTTAAAGAATAGCTAAAGATCAGTGAGACGACTTTCCCCGATAGATGTCTTGAATCTAGTTGCGAAACAGCTGACTTTTTATAAAAGTTATTTGGATTACTGAGGTTTATTTAACATGTTCTGTTAGCCAAAACAACAACAACAACAACAACAACAACAACAACAACAACAACAAAAAATAAACAAACTTACCCGTCGACGCCCTTCAGATCCAGTTTGTCCAGTAAATCGTAAGCTTGTTTAGGAGCCTTGGTAACTGTAGACACAAACAATAACAACGGTCAATATTTCATCCATTTTGGATAGACGCAATTAAAGAAACTTTACACTTTTAATTCGAATGTATCTTAGACCCTCTCCAGAACTTTCATGTCTGTGTCTCAGTCTGCCTTCGTGACTTAAGTGGAGTGCTTTTAACGTTAATGTATCTTATGGAATTCCCCTAAATTGTTCTGCTTAAGATTTTTTCTCCTTTATCTCAATATGCATGCGGTTTTGTGCTCGTCTTGTTCGATTTTATTTTCCTCTTCCAACAGTTCAAAATGTTAATATATTACCCTTCCACCCCACATTCCGTTCTTCTTATATTGTATTTCTGTCTAGGTTCAAAGTACTATGACCCTTCGCCACAATGGGTGAGGAACTTACCATAGACTGTAGTCTCGATGTTACAGAGGCGAAAGATGGGTTTAATCTTTTTGTTGAAAACTTTTTCGGCCTGCTTCTTGCCGCTGTTGGGATTAACGATAACCACCAGTCGCTTGGGGCGGTCCGTCGCTACAACAAACAGAAACAAACACAAGATATTGTAGTGACACGTCACACCAAGCAGGGTAGAATGGGTAGCAACCCGAGGCCCGCGACGCACGCGTGCGCAGCGACGAGCTAAGGAGTTCGATTGACTTCTGGACACTCGGGTGGCAGTGGGGCGAGGGGGTTGGGGACACACAACAGAGAGAAAGAACGTAACCTGCTAAAGAATGTGACCGACAGGCACGCTGATTAACAACGCGTGCATTGTGTGCGTTACAATATCCTCCGCCGTCTTCTAGGGGGAAGCCACCGCGCCAAGTCTTGAAAAGAATCTCCCCTCCTCCCACGTTCCCTTTCTAAGTGTTATTTTGCGCGCCTTCCGTTCCGCCCACTTTTATGTACAACTGCTTCGATCTGTTATGACGCCCTGTTGCGCCGCAATGGATGTTTTGTTTAATAAACAAAGCACACGGTTACCAGACTGTTTATGAGTTGTCTTTAGAAAAGTGCACTGACATGTATCTATAGCTTCAACGTCTATCGATCTGCTACATGGGGAAAAAATCGAGCATGAAAATTACTGAACTTTTCCATTCTTCTCTCAAGATAGACATGATATGAGGTTAAATGTTCTTCAGTTAGTAGGCTTTCGACAATAGCGAACGTATGTACTTAGCTAACATGAGCTGGTAGCTTTTCAACCGATCTCTAACCTCCTAAACTTTGTCCGGGTCGCAACAGCCCCATTTTTTACGCGCCAGTAGACACAAATTATTCAATTGACCGCTATACATTTTGAGTTTTTATAATGAAATGGTGTTCCAGCCGGAACTAGGGCGAAGGACGTTCTTGGATATTTGATTTCAACTTCGGTGAGATTTTTTCTCTATTCTGGTTGACAGTTTGTTGTCCCTGACGCAGTGCAGTGGTAAATAAAACTAGCTTCCCAGGGAAGTTCTGCTATTCCTAACAGCACATACTGTACAAGCTCACATTGTAGCGTAAACATCAATGTTTAGTGACGGACAACCATCTTTTTTTCTTCACTGTAAGGAGGGAGAATGAGAAATAACAGATTTGATTTCAATCTTACCTCTCAGTTCGTCCTTTAGAGCATCCACCAAAGTCTGACAGGTAGCTCGGTCAGACGAAAGGGTCAGAGACTTGAGGCAAAGCCGTCTGTTGACCACTGCTATGACGTAGTGGACCACCACAGAATGCTGGCTGCAGCCATCGTCTTTATTGTAGAGGCTTTTATCGTCCACAGCCAGCAAGTAACTATACGGAACATCAACTGAAAAGAAAATAACACATAAATTAGTATTGCCTTATGGTTTCTGTTAAGGACTAGCAGTACTTTTGTTGTCATGGTTTGCTACTTCGATAAAGACTAAGCTGTACTTAGACTTTCACCGGCTAGAGATTTTCTATTAGACCAAACAGTTGCACTTTTCAGGCAAATGTAATCCTTAGAAGTTACAAGACAGAAAACATTCAGCATAAGGCTGAACGATATGAAACGCTTGTGGCGTAGTGGAGCTCCTCGAGCTACATACTTATTCAAGTTCACTTTGCTATATAGCCTGTATACCACAGGAATGAAAGCCAATACACCTGGAGCAACGACAGGTATGATACGCAGTAAACATTACCTCCTGGCTTTTCACTATTTCAAAATAAACCCTCTTTTTCCAGAAGTCGTGAGCGCTGCGGGCAAGAGTGTTCAGCTAGAGGGTCAAGATTTCATTAGTCTTGCTTCCGTGTGGATAATAATTAATGAGGATCCACTCCTAGATGTTGAGACGCGCTCTTTCTGCTCGATTACAAGATACAAGGCAGACGAAAATAGCTGCATCACGACTCAGCGCGAGTAAACGGGGAGCGAGCGGCGAGTGGCTCTCTCTCTACGTTGTACTCTATCACAAGGCAGTTAACGTGTTTATGGAAGACAGCCGTGGCGTCACGTTCACGGGCGGTGGAAGTCGGGAGGGGAGTCAGTGTGTCCCCCGCGTTACGTGAAACCCTGCCGGGCCTTTCGTCATGAGACCTTTAAGTGGCACGTTCAGCCACGACAAGATGTATCTCTGGTGCATCGCGATGTTAGCGACAGATGCTGTGTCTAGATTATGCTGCATCACACGGCACGCGGGCGCTAAAACGGTCTGGGAGAGGACCCAAATAGACACTGTCCATAAAGTGTGCTATCTTTTTCTCTCTTTTTTTTTAAAGCAGGTAACATCTAGCAGTACGCCTGTAAACCCACCCACCCCACCCCTCTCAAGTATCTGTTTCTTGTGGGAGGGATTGTCGGGTGGGTGCTAAATATGGCCGAGTGCATCATTCTTTGCGTGTCGACCCACGCTGTCATCATTAGAAGGTCAGAGTATCTTATCAACACGTGGGGCATTCCCGCACCAAGTACTCGACCCAGGACAGGTACTGGGAAAACTTTTGCACCTGCATGATGCAACTTGCCCGTGAGCATTCAGGAGGGGAAAGAGACGGGGGAATGATACTCTCTTCCGATAATAAAAGTTGGTAGAAGCAGACTGACTTGTAGAATGGACAGCAGCGTCCGGCTTCATTATTTTCGTTTATGTAAACTGCATCGCTTTATTTATGAGGCAGTCCATCAAGTACATTGAAGGGTCGATTTTTCCCTATGTTTTTACCAGAAGCGTTGTTTGCTTCAGTATTAATTACTTAATTAAAATGGAAATATTAGGACTGTATAATTACTCACATAGCCGAGCATAGCATTATCATAGGACAGGTAAATTAATAAAAATATAAATACTCACCTAAAACTTGTTTCCCAGAGCTTTTGTGGTAGAGAAAACTGACAGAACTGGGGTGTATGGACACCTCACATGTCCGTTTGGAATCAGTTGTAAAGATTAAAGCCATTGTACTAGATTCCGTTACTGAGGTATGGGGATCTGCGACACTTGAACAGAAGTGAGACCGAACGTTGGGATCGATATTGAAAGGTAGGCGGTCTGGCACAGGAGGCTGTCTGCTAGCTGTTTCTTATGGAATCTGGTTTTGCAGATCCCTCAGGCAGGTATATTTATACATGTTAGTATCTGCGTGACCCATATAGTCAGCCAATGGCCTAAACGGACTGAAAAGGAAATGTGATGGCGTCATAGGACAAGGCCCACCCCTAGCTCCCGCCCCTCTATCCCGTGCGAACCGCAGGCGGCTGTTCGAGTCTCGCAGGCAGCTCGAGCGTGGTTACCCGCCACTCGACTTCGTCACGAAGCGCGCTGCGCCTCACCTTGTCCCGCCAGTCCTCCCAGTTAGGCCAGTTCCAGGCGCGCCTGTGGCCCCCGCTCCGAGTTCATCATTGGGGTTTCAGCGATTGTGCGGAGTGAGTCTGCGCCATTCCAAAACAATATACTTTCCATAACTGGATGCAGTGAGAAGTATGCCGACCGGAACCGACTCGGAATTTACTTGGGATAGGTACGATGTGAAAACCTTGCGTGAAGGAAGCCCTAAGTGGAAACATAAACACACCTAAAAGACAAATAAGGCGCAAGCGTATCCGACCCGGTGATATCTATTTATACAGCGTGCACGCCCAGTGCATACTGGGCGCTTGACCCGCCTGGCGTGGGGAGAAAAAAAATCAAGTAGTTCGAGGAATATAGCTTTCCTTCAACTTAATCATTTCCTTTATCATTTGTGAATCCGCAAATGCAAGCTATTATTTTCGAAGTATGAGTGGGGTTTGGTTTGTGGAACTATACAAAAGATAGGCGGGAACGCTTTGATGAGTAAAAAGATGCGCAGGCAGACGAACGAAGTACAAACGCATACGCCCACAGGAGGAGGGATGGAGAGAGAGAAAGTCGAGAGCAAGAGACAGGTCGTGCTTTCTGAAGGGGAGAGTGACGACACGAGTGTGGACACAGCATGCATGACCCGCTCTCATAATTTCCCACGTTAAGGCAAGCCTCTTGATGGGGGGATAGGAGAAGGTCAGACGGAAGACCGTGCGCTCGGCCGACAGGTACGCGGAAGTGACCCGCTGCCGTAGACGGCACGAGGCGTTGCGACCCAACTTACGTCGGCCGGACGCACTTCAGCACCTCGTCGGAGGTGGACAGCGATTAGCCCTGAGAAGCCGCTGACATTTGAAGTCAGCTCACCTGAGCAAACTGTTGGCCGACTGCTTCGCTTGTCAATGTTGGTTTTAGTTTGACGGAAGCAATGCACCTCCCTTTGCGTGAGATCTCCGTTTTGTATGCTGGGTCCCAACGATTCCAACCACAGGAACAATCACTCAGAACCATAATCACACACACACACTCTTATTGCACCATGGAAGACAGATGACATAGAAAGGGCACAAGCTTGTGACGGCGTTTTGATTTTAAGTTCACCCATAGGAATATGACACCGTGGGATAGGCCTGCCTCTCGATGCAGATTCGTGAATGCGTTTTTATGAAATAACATGGGAGACCGGTAAGGAAAGGGGGTAAAAATCCTGCATGATGCCTGTTCCTATAGATAGAAATGTGAACGCTATACCTTTTGCTTCTTACGTGAAAGACGTCAAACCCTTTTTTTTTATGGCAGAGCAGATCACACCCTTCACTTCTTTTTGTTCTTTAGCACCATGAATCGGCATTTGTTGAGTAGTATGTGCAGACTATGTCAAAAAGGAGAAAGTTGAAGAAAGTTTATTCGAAGCGAATAGTTTTGTTTTCCTAAAGATTGTTTTTAAGATTTTCAAATCTTTTGAAATATCTTCTTATACACTACCCCCTTTCCCGTAAAAAAAATCCCATAAAATACCGCATCCTGCCATTTTTAACCGCAGCGCAGTCCCCACACCTCTCCCTTCACCCCTTCCGACCCCAATACACGCAAATCGTGAGTTCCACTTGTTTTGAAGGCCCACAAAATCATACAAAAGATCACAGTCTTCCGGATCCGAAACTACGATGTTTACCAGAACTGCTGGCTGTAAAATTTGCATCGCATTCAATTTTTTTTTATCAGCCAGTCCATGTTTTCTTTGCATTTTTTTTACCTTGCTGTCCTTGTCAAAAGGCGAAGCGACCTCGCGACCTTAATATTTTTCCCCTTTGATGTTAAAAGTGACCATGAGCCCCTCTCCGCCGGAAATATTAGTAGCTTAGTAGCATAATGGTAGCATGACCTCTTTCATTCACTGTGCTTTTATCCGATAAGCAACATGACAAATCATGCCGCTTGTATGATATTGCGTCAGTTTTTTCAGGTATATCTTTTAAGCGAAGTTTCACAGAAGATGTGTTTGAGTCCCCAAAACACAGTGTGGAAGACTAAAAGTTACTATGCGTGCGTGCGTGAGTGAGCGAATGGACGGGTTACAACCAGCGGGTACTCACTCTTTGGGTGAGTCTGTGAATGAAAGAGGATATACGTGAGGATGCACAAAGCAGGCAGTTCGTGCATCTCTGTGAGTGTATGTCAAAGAAACTTCCCCCCCCCCCTTTTCGCAGTGTCCACACACGCGCATTCGCACACACATTCACTACTCTCGTTCTCTTTTTGCCGAAGGTATGGGGAAAATGACTGATCCACGTGGCACAGACTGACGTGCCCTATCATGTGACACGGGATTCTCCGCTTCGCGGAACAGTCCTAACAGGCCACGTCCATTGCTAGAGTATCAGAGCGTGACGGCATGACCTCAGCACTAGTTCAGTCCCACCACAGTAACGGCTCCTAACTTCAAACTTCTACATCGTCTTACGTCATTCTTGCGTAACAACCTGCAACAGCCTTTTGCTTCGTCAAACTCTTACTATTCCCAATCTTTTCAAGAGTTCTCTTTACAATGACACAGCAACTAATGCGGTCTAGGACATTTCTCTGTTACCACCGCGGATTCTATAGTGATGGCAGCAAAGGTAAGGAAGGTAGGAGATCTCCCTTGGTAAGGGCGTGGGCTGTCAAGTCTTTTACGACTTATTATCCGAGAGTGTTTAATCTTCTGTTTTTGTTACGTGAGGGAATGATTTAAATGAAATAAGCTGCAGACACGCTGACTGCAGTCTATTATCCGTGTGATGAAACGACTCAGTCGGTCAGTGTTACCTTCCGTTCAAGCAGCGAGAAAGACAGCGTGATGTATCCCAGATGTTACGACAAGTAGATTTTGTATTCCCCACCTAGAAACGTGGAGTATTTATGTTACCCCCACGTTGTGAGAACAGGCACAAGCTATACAGTCTCACTTATAGTCTTTGCAGAGAATAGCCTTATACGAATCTTTCACAAAAAGGTTCCAATGGTGATGGATGTTTTTGACGAAGAAGGGTACCCGTCCACTTTGCTTTGATTGCTTTGTTGATTATACGCACTACAAATATATCTTTGACAGATAATTGCCCATGCATCCAACCAGTCTGAACTTTTCTCTTCGACAGTATATATATATTAACATAGCACTGCGCGACGAACAAATCTGCTGTGCCTTGACCAGCGTAAGCTAACTTGCTGTATACCCGAAGCTTTCTTCTTTTTCTTTTTGCTTCTTCTTCTTTACCGTTTCTATGACTCCACGACAAAGTGTACTCCCGTATAATTTTTTGACGCCTTATTTTTATTTATTTACTCTGGATTATTTTATTTATTTCTAAATTATTTATGGATTCTTCTTTGTCATGTCCTGTCAAGGAATGATTCTCATAATACCGCTGTAAAGTCATCATAAACATCATTCAAAGCTCATAAAAGCTATTCTGTAAAGAATTATCATATCTGAAGTAGAGATCATGTGATAGGGGTACGTGCCGATGCAGTGGAGGGTAGGCAAGCCTTTTTTTTTAATGGGACTTTAAGAACAGCTGCACCCATGTGTGTAAAGCTGTGCTTGAAAGAAGCGACGTCACATGAGAGGCACGCGCCAGCGACCGCAGCGCCACCTGGTACTACGTGAAGTCGCGTGGCCGACGTGGTGAGTCGGCGTCATGCACATCACAGCTCGCCCCACCACTCGTCCTCACGAGGAGTTCCTGTGGCGGACACGCTACGAGTGGCGGTATCCGAGTCTTGCGTGTTCTCCAGCAAGGTTGCGGTTGGCGGACACCATTTACAGAGCCGTGCGCCTGAACCACAAATACTCCACTTGACATCGCCATCTTGACAGCGAGACAGTCCTTGCATGTGCTTCTTTAGTGGCTGAACGCCATGTGAAGTCGTGGTCTTGTTCACTGGTGTAACATCACGATGGAAGACAGAAACGAGCGAACAAACGCAGGAGAAAGATAAATGAGAAAATAAAGAAGGAAGGAAGAAACAATGGAGTGAAAGAGTGAAAGCGAAAAAAAAGAGCAGATTCTCACAAAAAAAAGGGAACTTTCTGCATTGTTGTGATGCACTAGAGATGGTCTACAAACGTCATGTTCCGTTCACCGCGCGCATCATCAATCGTCATGAATGAAAGCTATAAACCAAGCATTATCAGCTATAGATATCATAGAACACACGATGGTATACAACAGCCACACACACACATAGAGTGAAATGTATTGATTGGCTCACGCCGTGTAGTCAAGAGAAATATCAATGTGTGTATGTAAGCGTGTACGCACAAAAAGCTGATGCCTACATCTAGTTTCGTCTTTTCCCATTTCTTCGTGCCTACACATATTCTTTCACACATTACACGTAGTTCTCCAAACTCTTGCTATTTGAGAAAGTTATTTAATCAATAATTAAAAGTGAATGATTCCAGCTTTGAAGGATGGATTGGTAAATTTTTTTTCGTCTGGTTCCCCCTTCCCCGCCATTTCTTCATGCGTGCACACAATTTCTTTAGCATAACACACATATTTCTCCAAACTCTTGCTATTCGGCGATAAGTAAGAGTGAATGTTTCCAACTTTGGTGGGCGGATGGGTGAGGTCAGGCGAAGAAGACCTCGGTGTTTCCAATAGTAAAGGACACTTCTAGAAAACTTTGAATCGAGTTTCGGCACAAATCTGTGTTTGTTCAATGGAATTTTAAAGGCTTGGTGGGAAGGAGTGGCTCTTGCCGGTCCAGGGTCCTCACGTTTCCAGCTCAGTTTCCCATAGAAAACGAGTGAGTGCCGGATTGCATAAGCACTCGATTTGACTTTTCTTCCCACCCAACCACCCACTCACCTCCACCCTCACCCCTTGAACAAAATGTGTCCCTACTTGCCTCGTGGAAATGTGGACACTTGTGCAATGCACGTCGGAAACTCGAACATGTCGTCTTATTATCTAATCAGTACTCGAATGCATTTTTAAAAAAGAAAGAGCTGACAACAATAAGAAGGAAGGCTTCTTTTCAACATTTACGTTTGCTAGCGCATGTTGAATGCATCTGCAGTCTGGAAGCAGTCTGAAAGCAAATATTGCCATCGTTCTGGAATCATCGGTAGTTGTCACATACTATTTTTATATAATCGTAAAATCAGCTTTTTGGTAACCACAGGACGATGTCCATCTGAATTTCGAAAACGCAGTTGACGGTAAATCACTCAAGTGCACGTCAAGAGCTGAACATTCCACAGTATGAAAACCAGGTCAACCAACTGTGGTAGTCTTCGTTCTTTCGACAAAGTAAGACATTGTTGTCGGTATCAGGATTAGACCTACGCTGTTACATTTTTTTTACTTGCGCAGGCATCAGAAACTTGTTCAAACGGATGTCGTCCTTGTCTCCCACCCTTTTACTATGTAACTGACGACGACCATGTGATCTTGAAATGATAGGAATGCACTCTTGTGACAAGATACTTGTGTAAACATGATCGTGTTCAAAGGTGTAACCCTGTCAATGCAGCAGGAAGGCTGATATCTGATTACATGTTGGCTGATAATCACGAGACCACAAAAAGACAAGCGTGGCCTTCTTAACAATCCCTGATCATGTGAATGAAGTTATGCGGTGGGTCATACTCGTCTCAGCCACGCAAGCCAGCAAGGTTGAGCTTCGAAATTACTAGGGCTGCTCTATGGTTTCCTAGGCATCACACCTTGTCTATGGAGCGTCATCAGACAGAGGGGTTGCGAATCTTTTTCAGATGAAATACAGACTACATTGGTCTATGGTTCTCGTTCGGGTTGCTTTTGCTGTATGAACGAGTACTTTAAAGTTTTCTAGCTTTTCAGCAGATTTAAAAAAAATATTTCATCTGTTTGGTTATAGGAGGCTCCACTGAAGCATTTGTTACAAAGAAAACTAATTTACCGTCTTCGCAATATTTATTTTTTGTAAGCGCTTTAAAATCCTGCTGCCATCATTTACTTTGATGTTTTAAAGCACTTCAACGATATTTCACACGACCTATACTTTTGGGTGGGAAGGGGTAAAAGCTTCAGTACCAGCTGGACTCACCGTGGGATGCAGAATAAAGATTTGTAAGAGTCATCGGATGTAGTCCCAGACGTAAAATGTCAATGGGATAACCTTGGTACAGTAAAAGTTGTGGTACAGTAAATGTAACTGTCACCTCATCACATCAATGTCAGCGTTTTGGCTACGAGCTGCCTTGAGGAAAAAAATGAATTTGAAGGATACTTATTTTAAACGTTAGCTAATGAAATAGGTGAAAACTCAATTCCTGTATTCTGTTGAGAATATGCAAATATTTTTACCAGTTAAAGGATCACTGTATGCATGCACGTTACAAATAAATAAATAAATAAAATCAACAAACACAAATAAACAAAAGAAAATCCTAGATCCTTTTCAAAACGTGTCTGTTAAATTGTTTGCTGCAGCTGGTTCTGCTTTAATGCATGGTCACTGTGGGAGAGTTTTTAAAATTGTAGATAGGCCAAAGGCTATATTTCCAAGTACAGCACGACAAACATCCTACTTTGGTGCACTGAGCCATAGCGCTTGTCTTTTAACCGCGATTAACACAGCGGGATGCTGACATTTAGTGGCATTTCACGGCAGTTTGAGGGCTTTGGACGTGACGTCATTTGTTGAAGAGGAGGACTGTCTTCCACGGAAGCGTATGTAACTTTAGAAACAATGACAGTCACCTTCACCTTACGCCATTGCGGATGTCAACTTTCGGAGTGTCCATTAGCACACAGGGGCAATAAATATAGTAGGAAAAAAACCCGTAACACTGTCTGAACCAGGTTCAAAGCAAAAGCCGATATTGAGCACGTAAGCAAAGAAGCAGTGCGTACCGGGAGTGACGAGCCGTAGAGCTTTTGTTGAGGGAGAGTTTTTCATTAAGTAGTCCCTGGCTGCAACAACACCCAGTGAAGATGCTGAAATCTGATCCCAGATGTGACGTCATGAAAAAGTTAATAGAGATATACTCTTTCTTCTCTCGAACTTTTTATAAGCCTTTGTGTAAGCAGTTGTTTGAAAGCAAAGTAAAATATCGTTAGCTATTAGTTCGTTTTCCTCTCTACTACATATAACCATAGTCTTTGAAGTCTGGTGTCACATCCTCGACAATAGCCTTGTCATTAAAATTCCTTAGTTTGACCGACTTTACCTCTTAGTAGTATTTAGGTCCGTTCTCACACCCCATTAGAGGAAATGAATGGAGATGACATTGCTTGATTAAATCTACATTCAGGTAGAGAAAACGTCTGACGGATGGCCTACCAACTTCTCACTATTTTGTCCCTGTGGGTGACTGGCGTCTAATCCCCTACTGCTCTACCCGCTTTCGTATAAGGCGCCGTTTATAAGGCCGATAGAATACCAGCCTCATCGCAATTTTGGTTGTTGAATGCATCAGCTAAAACAAGTTTACATATTGCCGCTTGTAATAACACTTATCAGAGACGTTTCTTAGGAGTCTGAAGTAGTTAAGGAAAACAAAAGTATAGTACTTATTAAGATGGCTCGAAGCACAATGAACAAGCTGGATGTGACGTTTAAGTAAAGAATCTGTGTGTGACGTCTATGTCGTACACCGACTACCAAAACCTGAGTCTTGTGCGAGACCTTGCCTGTCGTAACTAAATAGGTACAAACGTGCAATCTATAGTCAGTTGGTAACGCATTCCTTACATTGTTCAGACACACCCATCCTCTCAATGGCACGTCAAAGGAATGAGGTGATCGGGCACCCTTCTGACCTTGGTGACCTTTATAAGCCTTTTGTGTCAGTTCGTTTCCTGGCTTACATTCTTATGCCATCATTTTATGTTGGAGATGAACCGACAGTTCAGTGGGAAAATTCATATTGAATTCGTGGTTGAAAGTGTGTTTTCTATTTACAGAAACGTGGTCGTCACAACCCGTGTGAACCACACCCAGACTGGTTTATTTCACAAAGCGGAATTTCTCCGAACCGACACGTAGGTCTGACTTGAATTTACTTGAAGTCACCTGCACGTGACTGTGTTTGTGGTTCTTTATGAAACCTAAGGAACCGTTTGTCCGATCCTCACAAAATCTGGAAGGAATACTCCTTTCGTCGGTGGAAATATACTATGTGTGGTTAGTGTATGTTGCTCCTGAGCACGTTTACACTCAACGTTTATTTTTTCCGTTTAAAGATTCTGCCCCTGGCTTCAAATGAAAGATTCAAGCAAAGCAAACTAGACAACGTTAGACTTTGAGGGCACTTTATGAGAGAAACATAAGGAGAGACAGGCGGCGGCTTCTCTCTTTGAAAATCGTGGTCGGAGAGCTTAACCTTCTAGGTTTCATTCTGCAGTGGTAGTGCTCGACTATTCTCAACTGAATATAAGCAGGTCACTTTTGCTGACACCCTCTGCTGTTCTTATCTAAGGTTTTCTACTTGTTCTGCCTATTTTTTGTGGAATAGAAAAGATTTATACGAGATTACATTTTGTAGAGCATTTGTGTACAAGTTGTGTGTGGCTATGAGTTCACATATCGCATTTACGTAAGATATCGAACAAAAATCATCTTGGACATTAAAACTTTTGCCTAAAAGCCAGTTTTTGGCAGGATCCGCACCGCCTAACTGAAACCTGTCAATACACTTTTCTTAGAGTGCCTCATCCCAGCCCACCCCGAATCAAATATTTTTTCTTGCTTTCACCTTCAAGGACACGGTTTTCAAGGGTTACTTCCATTCTCACTGCTGAGCGGAGATGACCCTTGACTGCATCATTCCAGGTAGGCGCCTTCCGTTTTTGTGGAACAGAATTAATCGAAAGACGCGAGTTGGCATAGCAAAGAACGAGGCTGCTTGCATAGACTCCACCACATTTTGCAGCTCATGATCGCAAATCACCCACGCACCACACATTCCTTTCTGTGAAGGAATATTTTGCTCGTCTTGCCTTAAAAAAAAAATGGTAGCATTCGAACGGGGTCAAGGACCGTGCAGTGTTTAGAGCTACGTCATGATGATGATGCAAAAACTATGCGAACAATCTGTCGTCATAATTTTGCCCACCTACTAGACCTTGATTCTCTTAGTCGGACTGATGGCGCTTTCACGGCAAAACGACAGCACAACCAACAGACAACCGCTCTGCTCTCTCCTGTCCTTCTTTTAATATATGTAGCATACACACACACATAGAAATTACTCGAAAGAAAAACTAACTGGAAAGATCCATTAAATCCAGGTACCATAAGAAATGCCATTTTTCCCCGGCAGGAGATCAAGAAGAGAGGTGAGGAGGCGGTGAGCAGTCAGGGACGACTGATGAATTATCGGTACACGTGTCTGTAGCCAAAATATGAGCATGCATCATAGTTACTTTCCCACCATCTCTCATATTTTTGCACCATAAGTCACCTGCCTTCTCTGACTGCTCACCTCCTCCACTTCTTGGCAGACAATAATATCCACTGACAGGAAGACCGTTCTTCCTCTCTTTCTTAATTAGTTTTGCGTAAGTATTGAAGTTATGTGTTCTGAATCGCGTCTTGACATTCGCATGTGTTAATCAGTCGTGTTTCCATCCAAACTCAAATTTCAGCTGAAAATTATTACTTCCAGCTTTGAAACAAGGACATGACAGCTTCCTTGCATCCATTTTTCTGCTATTTAATTCTGAGAAAACCATGCTCCAATACGCTACCATCTTTAGAGCTGTATTCAGTCTGCTGTTTCTTCCTTTTATCTCAACAAACAAACAGCTGCAAATAAACTACTTATAATAAGAATTGGCTCACCACATTTTCGGTATGATTTTTATTTATTGTTTATTGTTTTACCTACATACGAGCGATCTATCTACATTTACTACTGCTCAAAATGACTAAATAGAGTAACATTTTCTTCTCGTCACCCGGATTTTAAATACATTGTCTTCTACGACTTGTTTTCTTCTTTCAAGTTTTCGAGACGTTTAAGCAGATTTCAGTGGAGACGGCGCTTGACTCGACAGCTATTCTTACAGGCTGCACTCTGACGTGCGCGCTCGATGTATTGTATACAAACCGAGCTCTTGTGACGGGGAAGTGACGTAAGCGAATGTAATTATCTCCAAAGTCCTTCCAAAACCGTGCTCCAGCTGTGGAATCTGGCAGTCTGGAATTTGTAGGCTACTGTTGTGCCTATCTTGCAGATGGAAACCGTTATTTATGCATTAAAAGAGCAAATCCTCGTCTATGTTGGTCTATCTATCCGCGTCCGTTCGTACTTGCGTGCGTGCTTGCGTGTGTGTGTGTAGAGGGTGATTAGGGGTATTATGAGAGCGCGTGTGTATCGTCGATATTGTGAGAGTGCAAAATATTTTGGTAAATGTTTACCGGTGAATATTGTTTAACATAGTCATGTATCATCTGGTGCATAATCTTTATTAGTAAGCAGTGTGGGGTTTTCAGTCTGAGCGTGTCACTTGTTTTGAAGTGTGTGACTGATGTAGATATTAATATGATGATGGCTTAGTAGGGCCTTTGTTTGTTTGTTTGCTTTACTTGCTCCAAGGCACTAATGACGAGTGGACATAAATCTTCGACGTGGTCGAAACTGAATACTGGTTCTGGTCGCGAGACCAGAAGGTTTGGGGGTCGTTGATACTCAGGCCAGGATCAATGCCTACAGATACTTGGGTAATTTTTAAAATGTCTCCCAAAGCACACAAAGAATTGTAAAACAGTTTACCGGAATGGGAATATATACCTTGTTTCTTTACACGTTCTTTCTTCATACCAGTTGCACATTTAGATTTGGCTTTAGGTCTTCTTAGAAATGTATCATTATATGTTTAACGCACTATTTCATTATAACTTCATAAAAGTTATGTGATTCCCTAATGCACCAGCAGAAGAAGATTTACTGAGCTTTTATGTTGAGAGAGTTAATGCTTAAGAGCGTAAGTAATTTTTCCCCACGGACTAACGGAGTAAATGTAGATGTTCCTATTTCAGCCGGACATTGTCTTTGTGGTGCATTTAAACAGGGTTCTACAAAAGTTTTCTTGGGCAGATTTTCGGCTTTTCTAACTTGGTCCGATTTTTGATTAGAGGAAAGAATTTGTAAAGTTTGTATATTGATTGTACGGATTTTAAAGATACAGGTACTAATGTCTATAGAATAACTTTACCTTATACTCTTGGCCCATTGCCTACTTCTAGACTTTCAGGACGAAAAACTCACCTAAAGAGCAAGAAGCTCATCAAAAAAACCCATTCCCTCCCACATAAAAAAGAGAAGGCGGAGGAAGGGGAGAATGTACATTGAGAAACGTGGGATGAATCAAATGATAACATGTCGAAAGAGTGATTCATGAAGACATCGATCGGAGGCTTGTAGACTTTAACGGCGATGAAAAGAGGCACGTCACTGGTGACTCAGCAGGCAGAAATCGTGTGCAGACGCTAATCAAAACAAGTTCTGCTCAAAATTTCATTTCATTTTCTGAGGTTGCTGGCGCCGGGGGATTGGAAGTACGGACCTCATCAGGCCTGATGCGGCAAATGCTGTCTAACTTTAGGTGCGGTGTCATCTAACGAGAGACTGCTGACGCATTCGAGCTTTCCCAGTTTGGGATCTTCACACCTAGTTCATCCTCCTCTTGGAGCTGCACGAAGAACATGCCCATTTGATTTCTTGGTGACGCATTTAAAGCATACATAGGTAATTAATGTAAGGTCTTGTACAATGCAGAACTTTTTTCTTTATATTCCTGGATTGAACTCAATACAGTACTATTTTATTCAAAATTTCCCAGTGCTGCTGTTATCAAAATATACTGTACACAGAAAGATATCAAACCGGTTATGTCATCATTGTTTTAATAAGCCTAATTAACATATAGTCCCAGCTTTCCCACGAGCTGAAGCCTTGAAAAGTAAATGCATCCGTGTTCAATCCTGGTCTGTGTTTTAGAGCTTTTTGTGCATGATATTTGTAGGCTTGTGTTTCAAAAACAAAAGGGAAATTCGCGCAGAGATAGTACTGAGCTTTACTAAATCATGATAGTAAACCTTTAAAAAAACTACTTTGAAACTGTAGACTATACCGAATTTTATTTGAAATGAAGGTGTATGACGTGAAGAATGCAACAGTTTTCTACTGTTTCTGAATGTAACTGGAAATTAAAAGTTCAAACAGAGAGTATTTGCTCTGTTTGGATTGACAAAGAAACATTTTAAATGATATATATATATCCATGATGCTCTAGAAAGCCTATCTGGTATAACTAAAAATTACGTTTTTTTTCTCTATCGTCCCATCTCCGCCGACCTGCTCTGAAACTTTTAAAATGTGATTGATTTGTGCATTTTACATACTAGCCCAAATAGCCGGAGGCATTTGTCCATAATTACAATGTTTCGAGTGCCATTTTTACAAGCTTGGACTGAGCAAAAACAAATTATACCTCTAGTAAAAAGTTTTATCTGCGTTTCTAATTTCACACACTCTGTTTCTAAGCTTAAGATATACCGAGATGATATTATTGAGAGCTCGACGTATCCTTGTGGGTCAATATAGGAAATGCAGTATTAGGCCCTGCTCTTTAAGTAAAGGCAATAAATTACCCGGACAACGACGACCAGTTAGGGGTAATTCGAGAAACGTGCTTCTCCCGACAGGAAGACAACCCGGAACTGTTGACCTTTCCGTACACTGATTCTTTTTTGCCGACGTGGTATATATCTATTCGATTTAGCGACCATGTGAACTTCATTGCAGAGAAACTAATGTCACCCTCCCAGCGTTTTATGCGCAGTCATCGTGCGCTTGTCCTTGGATTGAATTACGCGGACAGACCACAACAGATGTACGCGTGTTGCGGGGAGGGAGTAACAGAGTAGAGTATGTATATCCTGATAGTGACCTCGGAGCTTCTTGAATGAGAGAGGACTCACGTGACCTGGCGCGTCCTACAGTCTGCGCAGTAAGGAGCACAGTAGTATCCAAGGCTCCAAAGATCCGCCTTGGAGCGGATTGGACACTCGACCACTTAACACCGTTCTCTGGCGTTGCCTCCAGCAGCGACTTCATGTAAAAGTAGTAATCAGCAGGAACAGGAAACTAAGGTTCCCGGTATTGTGTGAGCAAATTCCCAGTGGTGTCCTATGAGGACAAGAAAATAAACAGCTGATCCGGAGCCGTCTGAGTATCTACAGACAATGCTTTGTTCTGCAAGCTGATTGGCTGATGCAAGGGGATAGCCTACGTCGAATTAAAACGTTACAAAGGAATTTAACACCATTTTAATAACAAGATATCAACACGTCTTCTGAACACTCCCACCGGATGAACAAAATGAAAAGTGAAATTTTGGAGGAACGGAGATTGAGCTTAACAAAAGTTTATTCTGCGATTCAAACTGTAGTCTCCATTTTCGAACAAAAAATAAAATCCATTACACGATCCCTTTTCTTTTTTTCTTACCTTTTCTTGCCTGCCATCCACAAAAGAGGATGGAATTCGAGAACTTGGGGCGGGGGAGATTATAAAGGTCAGACTCAAATGAGAGACCCAGCTTGTTTAACATGGCCTGAGCGCCCATTCACATTTTTTAATACAGTGTGACCAAACAGCTAATCTATGTCAGCCTGAATATCTGCTTGCCTTCCTGTCTTACCACGCCAATTACCAAAATATATACAGGAAAATTAGATGATGTCTCTATAGATACTTTCCAACTCCAGGACCCTTGTAAATATCCGTTTTAACCACCACTTTTGTACATATGCAGCTTCCACTCCCTCTTTGATATCTTACCTTATGTTTATTACTACTCATTCTTTTAGTACGTAACTGCTTTAATTACTTAGCTTATTCTTTCCCCGTAAAGGACGAGGGTTAAATGGGAATTTTTTTTGTTGTTGCTTACTTTACCTCTCCTTAATACAGAATTGTCATTGTCATTGTCGTTATCATTGTCGTTGACACAGTCCCTCTGTGTATACATCTGTGTATACATCTGTGCATTTGCTAAATAAAGCAACAGGGGAAAAAAGGAAATCGATAAGACAATCGCGGTTAGCTATAAACGAGATATGCAAATAGACTAGGATCTGTGACTCAGCTAGTTTAAAGGGAGTCCATTCTTCATTGTAAGTCACGACTGAACTGATTGTTAAAAGGATGAGGGGTATGCGTTGACGGAGGGGGAGAAGAAAGACAAGGAAAACAAAGGATTTGTTGACAAAAGGAACTAAAGTGGCCGGATTGTTTCTTTGAAAACGTCAAAAGCCTTGTAAGCCTTCTTTTTTTCAGCCAACCAATCAAATAAAAATGAAAATCAAACTAGCAGAGAGGTCCGGTACTTCCTCTGGGTTCATTTGCTATTATTTATTTTGCTACGATCATCACCGGCATTCTTTTAATTGTTTAAAAATCATCGTCCTTTCTATTAATACCTTTGCCTCAATGCCTGCATTGTCTCACCACACGAAGTTATGTGAAATCTTTCACACGCGCTCTTTTTGTGTTTATCGTGAATTTCTTGTTCTTTCCTGATGAGGCCTTTGTTGCGCATACATGTATATCTAACGAGCTCAGAGTACTGTGCTTCGCGATCGTATTCTGTCGCCTCGGCCATTTGAAGAAGTGGCTTCGGTTGAAAGCCTACTTATTCCTTAGAGTGACAACATTCTTTAAACATATCGGGGTTTCTTTAAAATATAATTTTCGCTGCACTGTCATCTTGCGAAGTGGTAGCGGGTCAGATGGTCCAAGATCTAGTCCGAGATACACCGTACTTTTTCTCCTGATGTTGAAAGACCGTTACTTCCTTGTAGCCCCGTGTACACCTGTGCACACGTGCAATCAGATTCGCTACGATCAAGGGTCGATGTTATGCATGACTTCATGCTGAGAACAACAATGTAAGTATGCAAACAACATTCAGAGACGCGATGCACAACGGAAAAAAAGAAAGAAACCGTTGTGTGTGTGAGAGAGAGAGGTGGGGGATGAAAGAGAATGTATAGTTATTCTTAAAACAAATATTTTTGACTCATGTCTTCATTAGCATTATTAAGATTTATTTGGAATTTGAAGTAAACAGTGCATATTTTTGTATAAGTATGAAGCGAGCAAAACAGACAGAGAGGAAGACAGAAAGAAAGACTAAAAAGAAAGATGAAGGGAAAACCAGACATTATAATGGTTACTAACAGACTTCAATGGAGGCTGGTTTTAGTATTCAGTAAGCTCTGCGCTCGAGGACAGACTTAATGTGTGAATGAAGTACTCGGGCAAAATATGCAAACGAGAAGAAAACCAGAGAACGGGTGTGGGCGGGGAGGGAGACAGCTAGCCCTCCCAAGTGGCCATATGCAAATAAGAGTGTGGGAGTCGAGTGGGTTTCAGGCGGTTTACTGAGGTCAGATGTTGCATCTTGTCTGACATGTAAGTATTGACAGAGAACAGTCTGGTCCAGCGCACTGGACGAGGCGTTTGACTGTTTTAAAGGAAAAGCAGACAGAGACAAGAGGTACAGACCGAAAGTTATATTCTGACGACAGAAACTTGTTTGCAAGCTGACGACGTACTCTATAAACGAAACGGACGATGACATCAAAACCCGCATCAACAAGGTCAGGCATGCTTTCAACAGCCAACACCCCATCTGGAACTCCCGAGCAGTTAGGCGCGCATCTTCCACACCAATGTGAAAGCTGTCCTACTGTATGGTTCTGAAACCTGGAGAGTGACAAACACCATCAGCAACAAGCTCCAGACATTTACCAACCGATGATTACGCCATATTCTGGGAATAAGGTGGCCTGAAAAGATCTCCAACAGCAGCCTGTGGAAAAGAACCATCAAGAATGCCACTAGCCAAGAGATCAAAAAGCGCAAATGGGGCTGGATAGGACACACCCTGCGCAAACAAACTGACACCATTAACAGGCAGGCACTTGATTGGAACCCTCAGGGAAAGAAAAGAGTTGGGAGACCAAAGCAGACTTGGAAAATAACAGTAAAGAGCGAGGCAAAGGACGTCGGAACCACATGGGCCTGAGGGGGGCTGCCTTAAACCGGGTCCGCTGCAGTTGTTTTTCGCAGTTGATGACTGCAATTTCTTGCTTCTTTCACCCTAATTGTCTGCTCGACAATCACGCAGGGACTCACAACAATGCCGCTAGCTTTGTCTTCCGTAAGAGTAAAAGCAACTTTTTCGTAAGCTGGACTGGTTGCCAGTTTGGGCTTGCCTCGACTACAAAATGGCCGCTATGCGTTGTAGTTGCCTTCTGATACCAGGATACCTTCTGATAATCTGATACCAGGAAAACTCCTGTCTGAGATGCTAGCGCCGTACTGACCAAGTCCGTTGGCGAAGGAGGTGGTGGGAAGAAGGTGATAGACGAAAATTGTAACATCTTGTTTACTGCTGATTAATTTTAATTGATAAGGAAGTGATCATGTTTCCGTTCATTTTGTTTAATGTCTCCAAACGCCTTGGTTATTCTGGTGCCATTCGCATCATTACTTGTCCCTATATCTGTGTATCACATCTCCACAAATAGTTAAACTGTCCTGAATTGAACTCACTGTCTCTGCCTGCCTGTCTGTGCGTTTCCCATTTCACCAAGACAGAAATCCTCGTTGTTATCTAACACCTGCTATTGTCACGTCTTTAATTGACAGGAAGCTAGAAATGGAGCCGGCTATTTTATTCAAACCAAGACTAGTTTTTCCTCATCCTTCTCCACATTCCGTGATCGTCCCGTGATTAGTTCCTTGCCCTTTATGCATGCTTTGGTTTTAAATAGAACTAGAAATGATTACGCAGCGCACAGATTTAGGTGCTTTTTTTGCATTTTCTCCTCCTTCCTCTGAAACTACCCACGCATGCGAAAAGATCTCTACAATAGAGTTTTTGTTCTTAAACAGCTTCTCTTTGTGTGGACGGTTCTCGGTTTTCGTTACGACACTCATCTGCACACCCTGCAGGCGTCCTCGTCATGCTCGTCCTCTTTTTTTCCTCGTTGGAATTGCAGTTTCAGGAAATACGAGCAAACCCATTTTTTTTAAATTCCTGTTGTCTTCTCTGCCTAATTTATAGTTTGACAACCAGCAATGAAGGACATAACACCTGTGCCAGTAGGATCTTCGTTGCTAGTAGGCTTCTGCTTCTTCCGTCGCCGCGCCATTTTAAGCACGCGGCGCTATATTTAGAACGGTGGATGCTAAATCGGTGAGCCCCCGGAGGGTTCTGGCTAGACTAGACCGCATGTCAATGAGCTCATGTGGACGTAACGTGCCCCAGGCATCAGTTAGACGCACAACATCGTCTACCCTTCTCCTCCCACGAGACGCACCACCTTTCCACCCCGACCACCACCACCATCCATGCCTTTCCTATGCGCCCCGGTCACATACGACACTCATTTTCACCATGCGCCTCTAAATGGTGTATAAGGAAAACATTCCAGTGCCACATAGGAGAGTTATCTTATTGATGTGAAAGAAGAAGCTGACATCTGGTTGTTGCTTTTCTTTAACTATTCCTCAGTTTGTGTTTCTGTGTGTCTGTTGTTTCACATTAAACTGGTCATGAGAAAGTCGTGCAGCAGTGCATGAAAAATAAAAACCCGCATTTTGCCTTTCCTAATGTTGTTGTTGTTGTTGATGATGATGATGATGATGACACTTTTAATGTCATCATACTTTGCTAAATTCCTAGGTATTAGCACTACTCACAGTCACAAAATGTCATCTCATTATTGCGTCTTAAGCGCTCTTGGTTTGTTTTATTGCCCCCCCCCCCCTCTTCTCTCTCTCTCTAAGTGAGAGAAAGAGACTTTTTCAATTCCTAGTGAAATTTGGTTGAAACCGTTCTGTTGCTGTTTCTTTTTAACAGCTGTGATATTGACCTGCTATCTAATGCTGACAAATTCTACAGTGTCTGTTTTGATCATAAGATTTCTGTAACATTCTTCTATTTAGAAAAAATACTACTGGCATCTGGGAAAAAACTGAAAGTGAGATTAGAGCAAATCTCGTACGTTATTGTTTATTCTCTTGTTTAATCGAAGATAGTACATGTACTGTCCTCCCGCCTGCTAAGGATGCATTGTGGAAAGTGAGATGCAACCTTTTCTCTTGGACTGCCGGCTCAAGGTCAGTCACATTGTTCACGACCGCACCTGAAGATCGAGACATTGCTGGAATCGTGAAGCCTTCTGCTGGCCATCAATCAGTCCACTGGCACCCGCTTCCCAGCAAGTCACGTGTGCGTGTTTTGTTAGCCCTTCCACTCCAAGGTCGTTGCCAAGGTGTCAAGGCTCCTGCTGTTGGCCCGGCTTCTGTTGCACAAGTTCAATGTTTGAGACTCGTCTGGAATGTACCTACGTAAAGCTAACTCTCCCCCAACCTACACCTGAGCCACCCACCCACCCACCGACCTCACTCACACACACACAAACGCAAACACACTCACACACACGCCCTTAGCTCACCACTACTGATGGCGGACGTGGCTCGATGAGAGCTAATTACACTGGTGTGATGGAGCCTGTGGCCAACAACTGTTCTTCTACCTGGACTAGCATGCTTGGGGCTGTTTTTCTCCTTCAGCCACCACTTACCTTCCCTTCCTCTGGTTCAGGATCACGTCTTGAGTTTGTGATTTGGATTAGTCGCCCAATCTGCTGATTTTATCATCTCCATGTTCAAGTAAAGCGTTGATCCAACCACTTATTAAAATCGATTCTTTTTCAAAGTAAAGTTTTCTATCCGTTTAGTACTTTCACCTAATTGCCTGCACCTGAACTGCAGTAGCAAATCTATTTTAATAAAGAAACGATTAAAGAAGAACAGGGGCATAAAACGCGTTTGATACCTTATACTGTACATGACAATGACTGCTTCGTGTGATTAGCGCGAAATACACCCCAACTCACACATATTTACTCTCACTCATATAAGGTATTTCTACAGAGAATAGTTTCATGGATTATACCTTCAGTAAAGACAGAAAAGGGATAGACAGAAGATGAGAACATAGTTCCAGTGACAGAACAGTAAAAGAGAACGGAGACAATTCCTACAAGGAACAGGTAGAGAAGTTTCAGTTCAGTCATCACACGCGAATGAGCTGAGTAGGCCATAAGAATGTGCTTCTCTTGCTTTGTTCGTAAACCTTGCCCCAGAGCTGCACCTCCTGACATTGACAGGTACACACGTCCGACTGTTCGTCCGTGACCGAGGCCTTCAAACCACGACAGCTTCCTGACTGATGGTAGCCACAAACGTCACACGTGTGGTCTCCTGACGAGCGTGCGCTTCAGTCAGTGAAATGTGTGACGTCGAGATGACGTCAGAAATGTCACACCGAGGCAGATCGAGACCTGTACTTGGGGTGGAGGTGGGGGGAGTCTAGACCAGCATCTTCACTCCGTGCCTTCCAGTATAAGAAAAAAGAAAGATAAAACCGGATGAGGAAACAAAACACAATCGACTTGCATTAATGTCTTCACTTTTTAAAAAGTAGACAAATAAAAGAAAAGAGAAACAAGGGCATCAGCAACGACTGTACATCAAGAAATAAAAACAAAGCACTAAACAATTTCATCTTACGTATCTACACAGAGCAGAATACCAAGAATATTTAATAAACATCTCACCCCCTTCCTACCTATATATATATACCTTCAAAACATATTCCATTACCAGGAATGTTTAGATCAGCTTATAGTTTTGCTTTAATTGCAGCTTTTATTCCTGATTTGGGATGTGCATTCCCACCAATCGGTAAATGCAAGCAGCGCTGTCTTCAGTTAGGGGTTTGATGACGCACAATATAGATCACACTCTTTATCTTTTTCTTTTGGGGAGGGGGAGTGCGGAGGAGAATTAGAGATAAGTTTCTACAACACGATGTAGAATTATGCCCGAAATCATAGCCCACAAAATTTTAGCTCTTTCACAGCTGAGTTCCGTTCAGCAACATTTGTGTGTGTGTGTGTGGTAGTTGACTTTACTGGCCATTTTGGCGATGTTGATTTTCGGCAAGTTATTCTTCAGCAGAATTTATACACATTGGCAACTGATTCGAACTACGAAAAACCTTCAAAAGGGTGCCTTATCTACGCCTTGTCCCATCACATGTACAAGAGACAAATGCAGTATGAACTTAAATTTCTAGCTATTTCTTGGTATATTGCATAGACAATTTTTTTTTAGAAAAATAGAATAAGAATATTCTCTTATGTTTCGCTCGTCACGCACGTGGAAAAACACTTCAAAAATCAGCTAACAATTTAGGACAATAAAAATTGGACACCTGAAGATTTTTGGCAGTTTGTTGGTTATTTACGCTAGTTAGCAACTGAAACTATATCATTGCTAGGTCCGTTGAAGAGAAGCGCAGCTACATAAAGCACGAGTTTTTATACCTTCGCGAAAAAGAAACTGAAATATGGTAGGTATTTGCACTGCTCTTCTCTTTTCTGACGTAAAAAAAAATCTTCATCCAAAGCACTATGTTCTAGATTCTAGAAGGACAGATAATGAAAACTCTAAGGCGCTTTGGGTGGGGGAAGTGTATAATACCTGCTAATAGGCCTTTTAACATCTGCTAACCTCTCCCTGCCTCTCGGGTGGGGTAGGGGGCACTTCTGGTCAAACGTCGAGATAGTATCTGGGTGACTGGCGTGATGAATGGGCCGCCGACCGTAACCTCGCGAGGCTGAATGCCAGGTATTTCCAGACTGAGTCTGCACGCGCGCGTGCTCCACGTAGGCACCAATACACGTGCGCGTGATTGTCACGCGGGTGACTCGCAAAACAAAAGGCCAGGAAGTCGGCAAACATTTCCCGTATTCATCGCGCGACAGGCCAGGGTGATGTCACTTGGAGCAGTGTCTAGTCCGTCATGCAGGTGTGATATAGGAACTACTTCACGCTCAATGACAGGTAGAAGACAAAGGAATTCCGCATCAGACCTTCAGAGTGATTCATTCCATCAGCCTTTCCATTTCCCTCAGAATCCGAAGGTCGTTGACTGTCCACGTTGGCGTCATCTACGTGTATGTTTTGATTATTATTTCAAAATCCCACGATAAGGATCTCAATATCTGTGACTGTGCTGTCGCTTACAAAGGTTTGGCAAGGCTGTAGATCACATCATGGACGTGTATAGGTGGATTGGTCTGCCAAGACCAACGCTTAGCCTCTTGCGAAGTGATCCGCTGTTAGTCGCGGCGAGCCGTAACAAAGAATGTGACTAAACCGGAAGCTTTGTAGTCTCATGCCTCGTTTTAGCAGTTAACTGGGGAAAAAATCGTCTGCCAGCAGTCCAGTAATATAAGTTCGTTGCTGGCATTCATCCTATTTTCAACGTTAGTAGCTACACTAACAAGGCTCATAGTCAGCTTTTTAAAGCAACTGTGTGTTTTCTTTCTGTACAGCGCTTTGAGCCTGCCT
Source organism: Pomacea maculata (assembly GCA_004794325.1). Taxonomy (NCBI): domain Eukaryota; kingdom Metazoa; phylum Mollusca; class Gastropoda; order Architaenioglossa; family Ampullariidae; genus Pomacea; species Pomacea maculata. Next base: position 21,291 of record SRHC01002933.1, on the reverse strand, counting down.
TTGATGCTGGGGTAAAGCGCCATGTAAATCAGTTTTGTTATTTTTTATTATTATTGCTACTACTGCTGTTACTGAGGTAATGCAATGTAACATTGAATGGGACAAATTTTAATGTATGTGATAAAGTTACATAAAATAAACTATATCTGAAACTATGTAATCTTACCCATGTAGAACCTTTAATTTAAAAATAATTGAAATATAGTACTAGAAAGCTCGACAAAATTTAATACTGTTAGAACTTTAAACTGGTTTGATGTCTTGATTGGACTTTCTGACAGCGATCATGTTAGTACCATTTTAACCTCATGCGAGAGCCACCACCCAGACACACTTTCCTTTTCTAGCAAATCTTTGCAAGGGCTCTCACAAGATCCAGCTACTCATTTGATGAATTTCTGGAGTCTCGTGTCTTTCAGAACAAGTTGACTGCGAAGCATATCAATCCTCACAGTTGCTGCTGCTTCGTTTCGCATCCCACACCATCGCTCCACTTCGCCAATGTAAAAACCAACACTCATTCGCCGCCTCGTCTGGGGCAGTTCGACCTCGCCTTTTAGCACTATTCCGCCATACACCAGAGACACGAGGGACCAGGATCTCCTAGATCGCTGAACTACAAACCGTGGCTGTATTTCTCTCTCCTTTTTTTTCTTCTTTTCTCCGTCCGACATTATGGCGAGTGATTTTGTTTTCCCAGGACACATTAGCTTGTTGTTATGGTTTATCGATTAGCTTCGATCACACGCTACACTCCGTTCCCTGGGAAATTCCAGGGCTCGGAGATAAGAATGAGTGGCGCCGTTAACATTCTTTGACAGACTAGAGACCGTTATGAGATTGCAAGCCTATCTACTAGCAATCCCATCGCACACAACCGTCATTCAAACCCAAGGTTTTCCCACCCTTACGTCTGCCCCGCCCCACCCTACTGGAATGTCCGCACTGTCGATACTTGTGTTACCTGTGTACTGAACCCAATAAAAATGTTCGAACTGTCGATACTAATGTTATCTGTTCTCTGACCTCAGAAGAGAGTTCGTTAGTAATCTCTCCCCCTTCCCCAAACACACACGCGGGATAGAATGTTCACTTATGTTATTTGCCACTATCTTTCTATGCCCACATTCTCGATACTTTTTTTTTTTTTTTTTAATCAAAACCAACATTTTACATTAGTGTCTGTGAAGTCATTACAATAGGTACATTTCCAGGTGAATAGAGAGAACATTTGTTTTGTTTTTTTTTTGTTTGTTACGTTATCATCAAAGGATTGTATTGAGACCAAAAAATGTTATGTATATCTAAAGCGTTTAACTTCGTGCTTCATGTGACCTGGTGTGCATTGGAAAGGAGTTGCGGTCAGAATGGTATTTACCTTGGCGCGTACTTTTTACACCAGACACTAAAGAGTTTTTTTGTTTTTTTTAGGAAATATACGGAAGCAAAACAATGAAGTTTCAATGACTAGCGAACTTGCAAGATACAAATAAATATGTATACGTTTTTCTGTGAAACGTCTGAACATGTGTAACGATGACT
>SRHC01002933.1:0-17500 GCA_004794325.1 Pomacea maculata | reverse complement strand
CGCTCTCTCTCGCTCTCTCTCTCTCCCTCTCTCTCTCTCTCATTATTAAAGATCTGAGTAGCTGTGAACAATTGTCAGTATTACTTAGACTTATTAGTATGGTGTACGTGCAACAATAAGCTTTCAGGCACAGTAAGGGGTCTTCACCTGCGTCATGCGTATATCCAATAAATAACAAACACCAGATTATTGTCAACTTTAATTTTTTTTAAATAAGAGCACGTTGTGAAATAAACTGTAAAATGAAGGTCTTGATATAAACAGTTGGCTGTATGTGTGCTTCACAAAATAAGTAAGGGGCGGGGGAACTGTGTCGTATCTTCGTAATCTTTAAAGATAGATACTGAAATACGATACCTCTAGACTTTTAAACATTCATTAGTTAATTACTTTTTTTTTACTAAAAGAACATAAATTCCATGAAACGTAAGTAAAAGAGGACCACATTCTGAACCTGTACAGAGCGAATGTATAAGAAAACTGTCCTTACGTTCCCCAAATCAGTCATCGCTAGGTACTTTCGGGAAAAAGCAAGAGGTGATACCTTCACTCTCCGTGACTTTATGCGGATAGGAAGCCTGCGTAACCTGGAGGGCACAGGTAAATTTTGATGTAATGCTGCTCGAGCATGAAGCACCCAGGTGTCAGGCGGATGTGTTACCGAGTCGCGGCGCTCCTTTCACGTTTTCACGCGCCAGCCTGGGAAAAGTTCGAGTCGCATTCGGCACTTAATTAACTCCACGCAAGTCAAGGCTTGGCGACTCACGACTGTCGCAGTGGAAGCTCGAATTCAACGAAGTTGTGTCCTGATAGGTTGATTTGTATGACGCGTGAACTTCCCTGAGGTATACATCATTAACCCGGCGCTGGCTTTACTGGAATCTGTCACTACAAAAACCATTTGATCTGTTTCGTTCATTGAAAAGCCACCTTATTATTCAATATCACTGTGGGGGCGCGTGTGTACGTGCATGCTTGTTTCTCTGAAAAGTGAAAGTGGATAGGTGGGTAGTTAGAGCATTGGCATCCAACCCAGAAGAGAGACGGTTCGATCCCCGTGTGGCGCAGAGAACGTTCCTCCAACCAAGAATGCTGTCTAGAATGGACCTTGGAAGGTTGATGAAGGTTAGGGTTAGGGTTAACAAGCTGGTCCCGAGAAAGTGCAGCATACACCACCCCACTTCCTAGCTTTTACCTTTTTCTGAAGAAGAGAGTTGCTGGAAAACCGAGCGATCTGTTACACGACTGTGCAGTTGCCCACCTTTACCGGAATGTACTGATAATTTGAGAAGATTCTCCTTTGGGTATTGCGACCATAAAAACACACCTTAGATAATCGCCAGGTGTGTCGAATGTTTGGTTTTGTCAAGTGTCACGACGCTATCGCAGCTATTATCTTCAGTTTCCGTTTTACACCTTATATTAATTCGGGTACTATTACGGATTTAGAACTGGTAACACCACACTGACTTCCTGAACACCAGGAATCTACGGCCAAGAAGGATGAATACCTTCGCCCGGTTGATGTCAGTTTACACAACAAAAAAAAAAAAAAAAAAAGTTGAGTCGTGACTTGTGCTTGCTTTGACGTAACCAGGTACTTGACGTGTCGTGTGTTCAGACGTCACAATTATGAGCGTGCTAAACGGAAATATGCTAATACAGCTTTCAATCTGAGCTGACAGCGCGTGAGTAATTGGCTATTTTTATGGTTGTTGCCTTTCCACGTGTTCACAACATCTCAAGCTCTGTGTGTGTGTGTTGCTTTGTGTGAATATAATCTACCTCTATGCGTGACTGATTATGCCAGCTGAAGGGACAACATTCAAAACAACTTTGGACAGTGACAAAAGACTGAATAGGTCCTGAAGCAAGCCCAACCTCATACTGTTTTGTTGTCCTTAACGTACTTACCTCAACGGTAGATTTCTGATGCCGAAAACCTCGATCATGCATCCGGAATTTTTCTCTGATTCGGTTGTGGGACATCGTGTTTAATGTTCATATTAACATCGAGTACTTTTCGCAGGCATTCTAGTTCTTCTCTTTCTCACCCTAATTTTACATGCATATTACTCGTGCGCTGATGTTACTCTGTGTCAATTTACTGCCAGTGTGTGAGCATCACACACACCGACTTGCTTAGAATTGAGTGAAATCATGGAAAATAGCTGTTTAGTTGGTTGCTTGGATGAATACCTACCTGACTAGGCAGAAAGATGTTGCATTAAGGTAAACTGGGTATTTAGCAAAACGTGTTGACTGACACGTGATTTGTTACTGGCAAGTCGTGATACTCGTAATGGATGGACACCAACTCACAGGTGCACGTATTAGTCCTCAGTACGAGAAACAGCAATGTGTCATCTATCAACGCTGTGTTACACACCAACAAAATACCAGCAAAGGAGCATATCAAAACCATGAGTTCATCTTCAAAAATGGCTCACGTGGTACAACGGTGACACATGTTAGAAGGACAAAGTGCTTGTTCCCATCATGCTCCGCTGTTTGTCTGCCACATACCCTAAATACCAATCCATCTTCTTAACAGAACTCTTACCACAGTCTAGTAAATAACCTAATCCTCAAATGCAAACAAAGTAAGATTCAGAGAGAAACATCAGGCTAACAAACAGATACCGTTGTCACGAGAAATCTAGATATAAACAAAGACATTTTCGAAACATAGCTTCGAAAATCCTAAATTTATAATCCTTGAAACAGTCAATTATTATCTTTAAAGTTCATGTAGAATTAGTTTGAAGGAAACTAATTTACACATATGAACAGACAAGTAAACTTTTTTTGGAAGTACATAGGAGTACACTTAATAATAAAAATGTGAACTTAGCGTCATTTCCTGACCCTATGGGTAAGCTCACACAAAACACACCAACACACTCGCATCAGGCGCTCACAGACAGACACACGAACACAGAAAACATACAAAATTAGTGCCTATTGTCAAATGAGATGAAAGTTGTGTAGCCGGAATGCACCAGCATGCACAATCCATTTGAAAAGCAGTAATCCAGGCTGCAATTGCTTTCTTCCTCACTTAGCTATTAATCAGTATCAAACCCTTCTCAAAGTCAACCGAGAGGCCTTAAAATGCGAGGTCTTGCGTCGTAATAGTGGCAGGCACTATTGTGTGAAGTTTTGGACAGAAAAACAAACATAGGCCGAGCAGCAGCATCCGGCAGCAAGCTGCGGAACCCACCCTATACCCCCGCCCCCAACTCATGGCGCCCGCGCTAGCCATTGGAGAGAAGGACACGTCACCTGTGCCTTGGACCCGGATAGTCCGCCCATCTCGCCCTGCACGTGCACAGCCACTGGACGCGTAAGCAAGTCAAGGACACGTTGGCCCTGCTGCTCCTCTGCCATTGAGTACACGAATTCTCAAACAGGTCTAGTCACAAATTATGAGGACACATTCAAAACTGAAACTTTTTTTTCTCTGTCTCTCTTCTCCCAGCAATGGGAGTTGTAAGCGAGCATGAACGGCTGATGGAAAGAGAGAAGTGAAGAAAAAGAAAAGTAACAATTGCTTGGAACGATCATGGGCTTCTGCGTACTCAAAGGTCAGAATATGTATGAGTTCTTCTCATCCTTCACCCCTCCAGCTAAGTGGGCTAAGATCCGTGCAAGATACCCCCGTTTCACTCTCGAGGTACCAGCTTACAAGTACACGATGTACATACAGAAAGAGGTCAAGATATAGTATTCTCCTAATGAACTTAATCAAGATTCCAAATTTCCATCGGCTGTACCACTGATGACGTCTGCGCCATTCATACCGTTACCATCTTTGTCAATGGTAATGTTTTCAGTCATGAGGTTAGTACAGAGGTTTGAAACGATTTTTTTCTAGTGTGTCCATGGTAGATCTCAGGTAATCGTGCTGAAGACCAGGGTTGTCCATATGCGTTCCTTATGGTACTGGTCCCGTTAGCTTGTGGAGTTAGGTCACAAAGGCCATTTCCTATTTTGAGCTGTCAGTATAGTTCGCTAAGGCGGTCCGTTTTATGCTAATGTGGGTGAGTGTTGATGAGCAGCTAGCTTACTACGTATATATCACAATGAAGTACACTGAATAGTACACTCTTGGTTCTGATACCTTTAGGTGTTGGAGCTCACATCGTGAACATCTATGTGTTTACAACGATATGGTTGCAGATGGGTGTGATCAACACATTATCTAGTTTGATCTTTGTTAAAAGATAGATGATTTAAGGTCGAAGGTGTAATATCAATATAATTAATAGTAACTTTGCGAGAAGGAACACTACTTTTCCGTATGGAGTTCCCGGATTGTCAACCCCTGCAGTGATACTGTCTCGTCTCACTTCCTTCCTTGTTCTTCAACATTCTTGAACTCGTTTCCGGCGTTGGCACAAGTGCAGCTTAAAATAGTTTCCGTAAACACAGAGTTTATTCCGTCGAGCTCGACCCACATGTTAGTTAAACTAGTATGTCAAGGCGCCGGCAAGTCCGCGCGACAATTTCGCGACCAACAGCGATCTCACACTAAAGACAAGTCATTTTCTATGCTACTTGCATGCTACACGTAGCTGAAGACAAAAACAAAAACAAAATATACGTGCAAGATGAAGGCAGTAATGAGAGTCCATTTGGAGACACAAGCAAAAGGCAATTCTTAAAAGGGCAAAGTGCCGAAGCGTCAAACATCCAAAGTTCCCAACAGTAATATTGTATTGCAGTGTATTATCAAACAGGTTTCGACGTAGCACGTTGACCAAAGTTTCACTGTCCCGAACATTTACCAAAAACCATTAGTTTCCTGTGACGTTCATACACAACTTCGCTGAACTTGATCAAATGTTCGACATTTGCTCGTTGAAGAAGGGCCTTTACGGGAGAGCGAAGGACTTGGGCTATCATTGCGCACATCATTCGTTGTATGTCCGTTTTCGCTGACCAGAAATGCCCATACTTTCAGGCTTGAGACAAGTCAATCAGGACGTGCTCACCCGTTGTGTACGAACTCGTGAGGACGCCATCCACTGTTATACAAAATGATAGTAAACACTGTTCAAATGTGACAGCCTTCGGCCTTATTAATGCCTCTCTTAAGTACCTCTCTGTCAGAAAAATAAGATTGTAAACATGTAGAAAGCCGTTAGCTTTGAAAACAACATATCGAAAGCACCAAACCATCGTTCATATTTCCCTGTCGTGTTGACGACAAATTTGTATTTATTGCTGCTGTCGTGTAGGTGAGAAATTGTTGCTGTCAAGTAAATTATGTTAGTGACTTGTTTTAACAGTCAAGGTCTTGCTGATTGAAAACAAAGTTCCGCCTTGACATGACACGCTGAGACTGTTATATGTACGACTATGACTTGGCTCGCAGATAACATGGCTGCGACTGTAACATTTGCTTCGGACGACCATCACATTTCTTGAGCGAAAAAGGAAAAAGTTAGTCCGTTTCACCTTGTACGAACGCACGCACACTGTCTCTCTGTCTGCCTGAAGCTTGGATAAGCACATACAGATAAATGTGTCCATCAAGCTTAGTAGTAAGTAATGTTTGGGGACATGAGATAGAGGCGTTAACGCAGTTCTGGACTGCATGAAACAATCTCAAATAGGGAAATCGTGCATGTGAGTGTACTTAGTCTCCACAAGTGCCTAAAAGCATAAGTACGTTTAAACTAAAAACTGTTGTGTGCTTCCAGGATACAGGACCGATGTACGTTTCTTGTTTCCTGTACACTTATAAATAACATTCAAAGATCGAGTGTCACAGCTCGCTAGGCTTAACAAAAACACCTCACATGATTAAAACTAGAATAACTGCTTCTACTTTGGTCTCCAAAGCGACTTTATCAATGGTAAGACTTTTCTCGCAGCGCTGCTTAAGATCCTCCTTCGGTAAAGACAGGCAGAGCAGAGTGTGTGAATGTGAAAATGTAATTTATTACCAGAAACTGGTAACAGAACCGATGGTATCCCAAGAACAGACTAGCTTGCCTTGCATTTTCAAATAACAAAGAAGAATAGAACTTTGAGCGTTTGAAGGTGTCCCAGGAATCTCCCGGCCATAAATACGCCATTTTCGATTGTCGTTATAAATGAATTAGACTTTAATAATGTTAAACAAACATGCGTACCGTTTTTGGTACAATATTAGTTTCTGTGTACCTGTGCAGCAGTTCCCTAATCATGTATGCACTGAGTGCAATATAGGCGAAACAAATCGGTGAAAAACATACCAGGTACGTTGATTAGACTGTCAGCATCTTTTATTCAATAATAATAATAAAGTTAATTTATATATCACTTTACACCACCATGAAAGGCAGACTCAAAGGGCTTTACAAAAAGCAATAATAGAAAGAAAAAAGAAAGAAAAAAAAACACACTGACATCAATAATGAACGTTGATATCTTCTTCTTCTTCTTCGTTCACTCAAATGGACACGCCTGCCTCCTGCACAAATGATGCTGTGCGCCGCAGGAACGTTGATATAAAAACAATAAGATTATTAAGATGCCGCTGACGTGGCAGTATAAATAAAATGGTGTAGAAAAGAAGAAAAGTAGCACAGGCACAAAATTAAATCCAGGAATATGTAGGAAATTGCGTTATAGATGCACAGATTGCACAAAAAGCTTGAGCTCAGATTAACAGGAACAGAAGAAAAGCGATGGAGAGCTAATCCCCTCTAGACAGTTAGCCCATGGGGCATCGCTATCAAATAATAATAACAACAATAATATTAATAATAACAATAATAATAATAACAACAACAACAATAATAAAGAAGTTAATTTATATAGCACTCTACACCACCATGAAAGGCAGGCTCAAAGGGCTTTACCAAAAAAAAAAAAAAAAATAGAAAGAAAAAAGAAAAACACACTGACATCAATAATGAACGTTGATATAAAAACAATAAGATTATTAAGATGGCCTTGACGTGGTGGTAGAAATAAAATGGTGTAGAAAAAAAAAGAAAAGTAGCACAGGCACAAAATTAAATCCAGGAATATATAGGAAATTGCGTTATAGATGCACAGATCAATATTGCACAAAAAGCTTGAGCTCAGATTAACAGGAACAGAAGTAAAGCGATGGAGAGCTAATCGCCTATAGCAAGTTAGGCCATGGGACATCACTATCAATCCTGCCTCACATGGAGTGTTGGACGAAAGGGAATAAAATGCACGTATATATTTACTCTCGTAGCTTTATGTGGAGTCCCATAGCATGTTAGTGTGAGCACCTCAAGAGAACAAGTACACATCAAGCGCTTATGAGGGACATCTTTAAAAGTATCGTGTAGCAAGGGAGGTAAACGCACTTTCTCCCCTACTTCTGAACAAAGTTCTTGTTAAGTACCTTTAACCACGAACTAATATCTATATACGTCTATGCTTTAACAAGAAGAAGAATGTCGGAGAAATGAAGACTAGATTGATTAAAGGAAAGAAGCGTTATAATGACAGTCTTGATAGATAAATAAAAATAAATATCGAATCCTTTTAGAAATCTAGAAGGCATGTATACTTTGCCCTTTGAAAATACCTGAAGTTTTTCGACCGCCTTTCACCACTGCAGTGAGCGGCTCGATCAGGGTTCGGATCTCGTCTCTGGACACTCTATGATTTTATTTGCATGATACTCATGAAGACGTCCACTGTATTGAAAATATAGCTTTTTGCTCGTTAAAAAAAAGTCTCTCCTGATACTTGTGCACGGTTACATTCGTCAGCTGCGGCAATTTAAGTGTAGTCATCAACTGATCATTACAAATGAAGGTGCACGGGACTAATCAAATCCTTCTCCTGCACAATCGTTTCTTTTCCAAAAGGAAAGCTAACTTTTCACAAGCACTCACAAAGCCAGAAGATATAAAACATTAGGTTTAGTACGTGTGACCACTAATACCTAATGATATATAGAAAGTTTAGAAAGAGTTCAACGAGGAAAATTATTTTCCACGCACTGTCAGAATCCAGCGGCTTGTGGGAGTAAAGTTATAACGACTGCTGTGTTGTTAAACAACGAATTGCAAGGTGTAAAAACTTGTGTGCAACATGACGATAGCTACAGTATATTTGCGTGGGTCTAAGAAAAATAGAAAAAATAATTATTACAAGCAGCAAAGAAAAAAAAGTAACCGTCCCTGGGTGGGCTCGAACCACCAACCTTTCGGTTAACAGCCGAACGCGCTAACCGATTGCGCCACAGAGACCTCTGTGCATCCTATCAGAAATGAGCGAATATATTCATAAGCTTTACATTACTGAATTTCTGTAACAATATCTTTGTGTCATGCAGTAGTGATCTAAATACCATTCACTCAAATCTCAAGCAATAATATCCTCGTAGACATAGGTTTTCTTCACGTGTGTTTGCACAAGGCATACCTTTACAGCCTGCAGGTGCGTGTTGTGACAATTAAATCAAACCTAACTCTTTTGCTGAGTAATTCGGGCAACAGCTGAGCAAGTACTAATTATGTCATATAAAAAGTATAATTCAAGCAGATCACGTGCAACACAAATGACGCGAAGTTATAGGAGGCGACTGAAAGTGAAGTGATCACCCGCTTCTCTCATGCTTGCATCAGATATTGTAGCTTAGTACTTCCGTGTCAGCGGGTCAGAAGCCACACGTGGAAACGCGGGTACTGTGAGGTTTGTTTTTTTCACAACACGGTTACAGAACCTGGCAGCCATCAAAGATCATTGTGATATCGATGATACCTTCGTGCTGCAATAACAATTCGCGATGAGCCTCAGTACGCATATATTTTAAAGGTAATATGGTTGACTCTCTTCTATTTTTATGTTCGTTCTAAGCCTTTGGTGCCATGATGATTAATTATTTCGTAATTGTATTCATGACATTGGATCCTTAAGGTCACAAGTGGAATCTAAATAGAAAATATATATAAAGAGTAATAAGCGTAATATAATTTTAGTTTGTAAAGTACATACCTATACATATATATTATCATTGATACACACACATACGTACACATATATTCATTATCATTGACACACACACCTCTCTACATATATTCATCATCAATAGAAATACAGAGACAAGCATCACTTGTCTGTAGTTAATTTTTGTGAATTAGTTTTATTTGCCAGATGCAATGGTGTTCACACTTTCAGTAAGAGAGAAGATTTATGGGGAGGGTAATTCATTCTCGAGAACATGGGGCAGCCTTTCTTTAATCCAAGAGATTGTGATACTAACTGCACCTACCTTTAGAAATGGCTGAGATGGACAGAGTCTGTTGCACATTTTTATGGCATGAAATAGTGTTAAAATGAATTCCTTTAAATTAATCAGTGTTGTGGTCTCAATGAAGAATGCAACTGAAAGTATTTCCGAAATAGATTTGCTTTTTACAGCATGCTGTTGATGTCTATTAAGAAGAAATTCAGACACCTTACTTACTGCAGAAAAATAATATTATGACAAAGAAACATCATGCATCTGTGGAAGGACATTTAATTGTTGAAAGCAATGTATCAATTTAGTATTTAATAAATACTTTAGAATAAAGACAGAGTAGACTTGCCTTATGTAAAACCTGTAATACAGAAACATAATTATTCACATGGAAAACTTTTTACAAAACTCTTTTCAGCGTAAAATACGATTATTTCTAATATGATACCTTAAAATGTTTGTGTTTCAGATGTCAGTAAAACTTGGATTTGTGGAAAACTTCACTCTCTCAGGCGCAGCAGCCATCATCTCCAAGACAGCTGCAGCACCTGTTGAGCGTGTGAAGTTGCTGATGCAAAATCAGAATGAAATGATTAAGGCTGGACGTTTGTCAGAGCCTTACCATGGTGCCATTGACTGTACAGTTCGCACATTTCATGCAGAAGGATTACTGCCCTTCTGGCGTGGTAACCTGGCCAACTGTCTTCGTTACTTTCCAACACAGGCCCTCAATTTTGCCTTTAAAGACATCATCAAAAGCACATTCAAGTCCTCCCATGGGGAATCTTATGCAGTTACATTTGGAAAAAATATTTTTTCAGGAGCAGCAGCTGGAACATTGTCCCTATGTTTTGTGTACTCTCTCGACTATGCACGTACCCGTTTGGCCAATGATACTATTCATCCTGGAAAGAGGATTTCCCAACGCCAGTTTGATGGTCTAGTTGACGTCTACGTAAAGACACTGAAATCTGATGGTATTGTAGGCTTGTATCGTGGTTTTGTAATATCTTGCATAACTACCGCTATATATCGTGGGCTCTACTTTGGCCTCTATGATTCTCTGAAGCCTATACTGCTAGGTGAAAATGCCTCCCTCTTTGTCTCATTCGTTTTGGGTTATAGTGTTACAGTATGTTGTGGTTTGTTTACATATCCATTGGACACCATCCGCCGACGTATGATGATGACTTCTGGCGAAGCCATCAAATACAAGGGCTCTATTGACTGTGCCAAGCAGATCCTGAGCAATGAGGGGTTCATGTCCTTGTTAAAAGGAGGTGGTGTGAATATTCTGCGGGGCATTGCTGGAGCAGGTGTACTGGCTGGCTTTGATAAGTTCCAGGCTCTGTACATTCAGTGGCGTTACAGTGCTCTCAGCTCATGAAGACTAAGCATGAAATTCATTGATTCATCATGACTTTCTGAAAACATGTTTTATCACTGTAACTGTGATAATGCTGTTGCTTCTGAAGCAAACATTGCGAGTGAGACCTCATGTTTTAGTACTTTCAGTGAGTATAAAGGTTTGCATTCTCATCAATGTAATCACAGATTGTATGTGTAAAGATTACAAAAAAATAATTAAAAAAATGAAAACTTAAGCCAAAATTGTAAAATTTTTACATTTTCACCAGTGTCCTGTTACGCTTGTCAAGTTAGTCACCCAGTCACTGTAAAACAGGAAAGAAATCTATTTGTTTGTGGTTGATAAATATGTATCAAAGATATTGTGGTGTGCAAACAGATTTGTGGATTAAATACTGTCTGATATGTTATTGTTTTTAGTATATTCAAACATAAGAATAATACTCTTCTGACTAGTTTGTTTCTGAGTTAAGCTTAATTATTTTCTCTCTGTATGAGAGAGTGTGTGTGTTTGCATTAAAGTAAAACAGTCAATGCTACATACTTTAGTAAAATTATTTTTATTCTTCAGTCTCATATATGCACTCTATATGCTTCATTTTTTGCTCGCAAGGTTTCAGTTCTCGAAGTAATTTTTCTGAGGATCTTAAACTCCCAGGGCTATTGACAGGGCTTGAAAATCGGATGACTCCACTGTTCCATTTAGGTATAACAGCTGCAAGATTAGTGAGTGAAGTGATAGTCCTAATTTTCAAGAAAAATAATTTACAGGTGATGGATTCTGAAAATGAAAGATAGTCATTGGGTATGAAAGTCATTATTTTTGACATGTTGAGCAATATGCAGAAGAATTTTACTGGAAGCCTGAAAAAGATCATGTATTGCATGTACACTACTATCATAGACTATCCGATTAAAGGGAAAATACTGTCGTTATCTTTTTTTGCAAAAATGAAATTAAGATTGCTTCCCCTTAACAAAGTTGCAATTCACGCAGTAGGTCCTCGTAATTGAAAGAATGCCAAAGAGAGACCTAAAATCATTTAAATGGTTGAAAACCAAAGCAAAAATGCTCTAATTATATGGAAACTGTGTTTAGACACGGATGTATGAAGGCCCCGTATTTCCAACATATTTTTTTTTTATCGCATACTCGCAAACCCCGGTCTGTTTGGGATTTTCATTCGGTTTCAACAGTGGAAAGATATTTATTTCAGACCAAGGGGAAGTGAAATGATAGTTTCATTTGACCTTTTGTAGTCTTGTGAAGGCACCCGCATTGACATTCTTTTGTCAGAATTGCTTTTAAAGTTAAATGTATGTTGTGTTCTGGTAAGAAGTGTGTGTGTGCCTGACTCCTTTCTATCCGGTTTTTTTTTTCTTGTCCGTGCATGTACTTTAGCACAACCGTCAATGTGACCCCCAGCATGGTCACGTGCTCTTCACGCTGTATGTGAGTGTAAAGGGATGGGTATAGCTGGCTGATTAACAGGAAGACAATATTATAGTTGTCGGTCACTCTGTGGACCTTTCCTTGTGTGCTGCTAAATAACAATGAGAGACAGAGAATGAGATCGCAACAGCTGTTAACTGTATTTTAGTAGAGTAGTCAAGTAGAAATGGCCGCCGTCAAACTGTCATTGAGGTGTTCGGACTACACCGGCAATGACCTTCAGTGACGACTTGCTGACCTGTGTATTGTAAATGGCAAGTAGGATAGTCAGGGCACATACATGTTACTGGGTTAGCAAACGTATGTGCCAATGACGTCTGTACTCTAGATAAACCGGTGTACACCGGCGCGTTGGCTTTGCCTCCTACTCTCTTCTTACTCCCTTCTCCTTCCCCATCCGACCGACTAAATGCATCCAGCAGAGAGTGCGCCGACATTTATGTAGAATGCATCGACTTTTTCTTGCGGGGGAGGTGGGTGTGTATCATAACGTTCACGATCCTTTACGTCGTAGGGTCCAAGTGAACCTCAAGCCAGCCATTCTCCAGAAATAGCATTTATCGTTGACTGGGTCACGGGTACAGGGAGGGATACAGCCAGGTATTACGTCACCGACTTGCACGAAATAAAACTAGGGCAGCCGCAACAACGGCACGGCAGCCACAAGTACGCTTATCAGAGACTGTGCACTCGGCGTGTTGGAGGTTATCCAATTCGATGTAATTGATGTTTGACTGAGAGGTACTAAAGGTACAATCGCACGATTTAAAGACGGGGCTGGTTTAATGCTGATTGTTCAAATTCACCTTTATCGTCATCTCGATCAGTAGAGGTAATATAAAGGCACTTAGCGTATCGTCTGGAAGACTTGTAACCTAATCATATACATGTATACACCTTTGCATTGATAACCGGTATGACAACTCCTATTCCAGGTGTCTACACCTTTTCTTCGTCTTGTTCACGTATAGCAAGCCTGCGGTTGAGATGTGCCGTCGACTCCCATGCAACTCACTGACACTTCCTCAGTGCTCTGCGCATGAGATATATATAGGTGCAATTTCTTATAGTGACGGCTGCAAGTGTCGGTCAGTGGGAGAAATTTGTCTCAAGTTGCAGGTATGGGGGGTTAAAGGAAAGGAGCCTCTTATCCGACCGAATTGAAAGCCCAGGCTTGTTGAACTAGTTATGCAAAGTTAATACGGGTGCATTCAGAGGTGATGTGCGTACTTCACGCACCGATGTGTTCGGGTTTACACCTGTGCAGACGGCAGGGCGTGGCATGCAGCAGGCGTCAAAACAGTTCCCCGGTTGAGAGCGAACTTCGCACAATTGGAAGACTCGCCAACAGGCTTTCTTTCATACATCGCCAACTGTGACAAACAACGAAAACTCGTCTTCCACGTTCTACTCTCGTTTTTGTGTATGCACATACAGCAATCAAGCCTTTGGGATGCAGAAGGAGTTGCGGACTACGATAGGGAAGATAAACGCAGTTTAAACGCCAGAAGTTAGAGAAAACGTCTATGTAGTTTCTTTAGGATGACGAGCTTGGGAAGCTAGGAATTCTAAGGAAAGAGGAGGCACAGCTCACACTTAAAACATTTGTAATGAATTAATAAGTTTATCATTTTTGGAGATTAGTCAAGTACGTATAATAATACTTGTACTGTGTATGTTCCCAGTTGCAGATAACCATTACACACATTCCCAAAGTCCAAGAACGTGTAATAATTAATGTATGCAGATCAGAATGGAGCAGATAAGCTCTACCAATTTAAGAGTACCAAAGGGAAAAAAACTTTAAGGGGTACGTGGGGGCAACTATCCAACCCACGCACGTACCGTCTAGCGGGTCATCTTGAACTTACAGGTAAAGCTAACAAGCACACACATGAGCTTGTGGCTTACGTCTGCCAATGTCACCCCATGCAGTTGCTCGTGTATGTGTGTGGATTCATTTGCTGTTAAGGTGACCAGACGTCCCGCATTAGGCGGGACAGTCCCGCTTTTGACCTCGTGTCCCGCCTGAATATCGGGCGGGACGCCCAATGTCCCGCTTTCTGGCTTTCTAGCAAGTCCATCAAATGTCCCGGTTGTCTTTAAAAATCACTATTTTCTGCGTTTTTTGACGGTGACGACACCATCATCGGCACGTGTCCCGCTTTCGCCCCCGAAACGTCTGGTCACCTTATTTGCTGTACTATAATAACATTAAAAATTATCGATATCATTCCTATGCAGCATTGCGAGATATATATATATAGGCAGGACAAACCAGCAGGATCAGCCAGCTACATCAAACTCAATTTGTCTATTTAAGTTGCACATGTGCTAGAATTGACAACGGTAGAGACTAGAGGTAGGTCTTCACCCTACTTTCATGCCCTGCCCATCTCGATTCAACGTCACTGTGTACGTTACACGTGTGTTGACGGTCACACACTTGAGTACCGGAGTTTAGAAGATCGCGACTTTAGCTTTGTCCAGATGAGCATAGCGCCAAAGACACAAACCGTGACGAACGGGTTGGTGTGGTTCTAACCTGTTATTCTGTAGGTGAGAAGTCGTAGTCACTGGTGCCTCCCACTACCCGCACTAAGCAGGGGAGATGAAGTTGTTATAAATCTGAAAACGGATCAGATGACCAGCCCTCAAAATTGGCCACGGAGCAGTCTGGGTGGGCTATCCACCTGCCTTGATGTGATGTCATATATTAGAGTTGTACCCTAGATAACACTCGATACTTATTCTGTGTTGTAGTATAGAGCATGCGACTGATAGCAGTCATGTAGGAGATCGCATGAAATGATATCGTGTAGCCTTATAACCTCACAGTGGCTTGAAAGACAGTTGGCGGTCAAAAATCCGGCGCAGACACAATGCTGAGGAAGCAGAATGCGTCGTAGAGGTCTACAACTGTACAATTAATGCTCAATGTAACGGTTGCAGCGAGCATATCACTGCTCAACCTTGGGAAGAGTTCTTATTTTGAAAAGGGAGAGGATTGAGAAGGTGATTTTCCTCTTTGACATTGCGTTTGGTGCATGACGTCGCACGTGAGCCGTGCGCTCGCAGACTGATAGTGAATTGTGTTCACTGATAAACGATACACATCTTATGTTGTGACTGATAGCTCGTTGGTACAGTTGATCTGAACAATGCAATCAATTGAATCGAAGACAGTATAGATCCTTGATACTATATTAACCTATAATACTATCGCAGCCAGGAAACTAGAAGACATGTATATATATTGCTAAACCATTTTTAAAACTGCTGTCCCGAAAGTAGGCTTATGAATTGATCTCAGTTGTGTCAAGGGAAGATTGGAGCCGGAGGAGGATGAAAAAGAGGAGGTTAGCATGAGAAAGATAATTTAAGTTTAAACTAAAGAAGGTGAATGCCGGAGTGATGGGTGGGTGGATAGGAGGTAGGGAGGAAAGTTAATGCCCTCCGACAACCGTAGCTAAAAAAGATGACGACATAGCCATGCAATAACACATCGGCCGGCAGGTCATTATCTTTCCTTCCAGTCTCCGACCTTTTGCTCGTCGCTCAAGCAGCACCCGGGTTAGGAGATAATCTCTGCTCACCATGCGTCCTCAAATGCCACCTCGGAACCGTTCTTATCGTGCACTAGTTGTATTCAAGGAAGCTGTAACATATGCTGCTGTATATGTAGCTTAATTGTGGTGGTTGCTACATTTATTTTTTGAATAATCACGTGCTTATATTTTAATGTCGTTTTTAAGGATCGAGCTTCGGGTAATGTTTATTTGTTTCATCATGAGGAAGGGAGGAGGGGAAAAGCTTATAGATGTTAACTCATGTTAACTTAGTTTTTCGAGCTTTTTATTATTATTATTAAACTGCTCCTTTTCTTGACATTCACTATCCAGGCACAGGCAGATTATGTTGGCCCTGTTTTGGTTTAGAGGTATAAGTGTCTATGATGACAGCAACTTCCACCCATGCGCCGGAATGCATTATTGCTGCCCACCTGACAAGAGGTGAAGGGGGTAATATTTTCTGGAAGACTCTACGGGATGGGACTTCATAGGAACTGGGTCTGGCGGTATAGACATCTTTATGAGCTATTTAAACGAGTCAGCAATCAAGTTGCCGAATGTTTGACCAGGACACTTTATTACCCCCCCTCCCCCTCTTTTTTTTTTGTTGCTCGGAGTCCTTGGACCAAAGAAAGCTTGGACGGTTGGACCTTAGAGATAGCTACAAGTCATGCATTAAGTTTAACATCTTTTCACTCTGAGATCTCCTGCCTGTCGCATGCTGTCTGCTATACTCGAAAAGCCGAGATATCCTGTACTTAGTTTGGTAAGTACAGTATTTTTATTATTTTTTAATTTATATTTCTATGATTTTCTGTTTATTGGAAAATATTGACTCACAATGAAGTTTGTGAGAAAAGCTCATAAATATAGCAATACAAAGTCCTTAAAATCAGCAGGTAAAATTACAATATTTATACTGCCTAACTTTGTTTATATTACAATTCGGCCAAAATATAGTATGCACATATGTTTTTATGTCATTGTCACAAAACCCTCTCCTTTTGATCTACTGAAATATTAAAATTAATAACAGTTTCTGCTGGTTAATGAGTCTTTAAAATATTTGATTTGTCTTCTAAAAACTGAGAAATTAAGTATTTTAACTGATGGGGGTCTCGGCGGCCTTCATATACTAACCCCCACCGTCGGTTCCTGCTGAGTGGTGCTCACGTCCGAGAAGAATGCGCGAGACGGGGACTGCGTGACGTTGCACGGTGTTTGATTACGTCGTCGCTGCACATTCATCTGCTATTGAGACAGAGAAGGCGGTTGTGCGGAAGGTGACGGTCATCATGAAAGAGCTATAGGCGAGCTCGTGCAGTCGATCTTTTGAATCATTTTGATACTCATGATCGCTTATTTCAGCGATCACAAAGGCAGTCAATTGTATGATGTACTTTTTTTTTTAATTGATGTGCTCCAGTAATTTCGATCTCCTGTCTTTCCTACCTCTATATCCAAAAGTACGTCTGTCTCTCACACAAAATTAACGTATCGATTGTGGATATGTCCGTACATGAGCATTTCATGATAATAATTATCGATGTGCTGTTGGCATTCATAATATTTTCGACATAAGTAGCTACACTAACAGGGCTTAATTACTTGCTTTTGAGACTAGCTGTGTGTGTTTTCTTTTACAGCGCTTTGAACCTGCCGTTGATGGTGGAGAACAGAGCTATGTCAATCTACTTAATTTATTATTGATATATTTTGTAACTGTTTTAATGCATCATTTGTCATAACTTATTGACAATACAATTTTATTATATAACGAATCGTATAACTTTCTATACTAGACGTGCATATATATCTGAATGCCAGGGATGGGGAGTAGCTGTAGCCTAGCTACAGCTACTGTAGCCGGCTACAAATTTT